>SISH04000073.1:0-46452 GCA_004368105.4 Eucalyptus melliodora | reverse complement strand
AATTGTTTCTCCTGTGTTTTCGTCGTACTGCTAGTTTCATGTTCTTGTTCGTGGCAATTGTTCCCTTGCCTCTATCTGGTCATTAGAGATTGCGCACGTTCTTTTTTTAGCCTTCTCAACTTTTGGGTTGCAGATAAAAGAGAGAGACAGCCAAGATCGGGCTGCCTTTTTGAGTGGTTTTACTTTTTCCTCCCAGGTTTCGGGGGTAATTTGCTGCTGTTGCTTCTAGTGAAAATCAAAAGCTTAATCGATTTAGTTCTTTAATTTTGTTATAATCATTCTATAAATCATCATCATTGAATTTCTCCGAGGATTCCTGTTCGGTCAGTGAACTTTTTCGCTCTACTTATTCTTTTCGTAGTATACTTTCGATAATTCCTCTTTCTGATTGCATTTTACTTGTCTGAAATGAATGGTATTTCATGGGGAGTGAAATTTTGTCCCATGAATGTTTTGGAATGTCTTTAATGGCTCGATTGTTTTAGCCATTGTTACTGTTGATGATAGAGCGGACTGAAGCTGCTTCTTGGGTGGATTTCCGGTAAAAGATACTAGTGAAAAGCGCCAAGTCCCTTTCATCTGTGCACAGTGCTTCAGTGTTTCATTCTCCTCCTTCCCTATCATTTAGTACCTTATATCTGTATAATTAGATATTTTACGCTTTTGCAGGAGTAGGCCCGCATTGGACAACAGTGGTAGACTCATTCCTCACACTCGAAGCAATTTTTATCAGGATCGGAAAGTGAAGATTATGCTCTTGAGGTGAAGAATAGCGATAGAGGGAGCAACGATGGCTTCCGAGCTGATTGATTGGTACTGTCAGCCAGTGGCTTATGGGGTGTGGGGGAGGGCTGTCCAAAATGCCTTTGGTGTGTACACTCCATGTGCAGTCAACTCTCTGGTGGTGACTGTTTCTTATGTGGTCCTTCTTGGCCTTTGCTTATATCGAGTATGGCGGACGAAGAAGGATTTCGAAGTGAAGAGGTTCTCCTTGAGGTCAAAGCTGTACAATTATCTTTTGGGGGTGTTGGCTCTCTACTGTACTGCGGAGCCATTATTCAGATTGATCATGGGAATTTCAGTCTTCAACTTAGATGGACAGAAAGGCCTAGCCCCATTTGAGGTGTGTTGTTTCCTTCTGCTTTTGTTTTTGTTTGTTTATTTCTTTTTTTTTTCCCCTTCTATTGTCCCTTTTCCCTCTGATGGGCTTCTCGTGATCTGTTATATTCTCTTTCTGATGCTGCCACTGGTTTGGCATGCTATGGTGCATGGTTATTTAATGAATTGACTGATGGTCATTTGCCTTGGTTTGAATATGTGATAAATGCATGGCATTTTGACAAGAAGTGTATCAATGGGCATTTAATAACTTCTGCTACTGTTCTTATGATAGCATGGGAGAAAGTTTTAGGAGTTAAAATTTGATAAAATTAGGAGTAGGATTACACTTCTGAGATGCTCCTCATATCCTTGTATGCCCTCTGTCTTGTCTTCTGGAGTTGGCTATAGTGATTTCAAATTGGTTATTCTACTGGATAAACAACTTTTCATAGCTCTGTATCTTACTCTTGATGTTTTTCACTGTTCCTTGCCTTACAGCATGTTCTACATCCTTGAGTATTATCATCTTCAATTTTACATCACATGTTGCCTTTTTACTTTTAAGTTCCTTTTTGTGAATTGGTAATGGATTCTAATCGGAGATGCATGTAGCAATAGGTCTATATGATGAATTTATGGTATTTTAAGGAAAGATGAAATGGTGCTTGTCAAGAAAAAGAGACAGAACTGTGTACCGGGATCTTCTTTAGCTAAAGTTGATTAGCCAATACCCACATATATTCTTTCAAACTAGTTCTGAGTTTATTTATCCAAGTTAGTTGTTGGAACCTACATATTTTGCAGCTTCCTGCTTCTAGCTGCTGATATTCGTAGTCAATGAAACTGTTCTTTATATACTTTTGTAGATAATAAAAAACACCAAGTTATTATCAAAACGTGTATAGCTTACTTCATTTGGTAGACTTATCTTTTTATGCTTAACATTTAATGCTGATCCTTATCCTCCAGATTTTCTCCCTAATGATTCAAGCGCATACTTGGTGCTCAATGCTGGTCATGATTGGTTTGGAAACTAAAGTTTATATCTATGAATTTCGCTGGTTTGTGAGGTTCGGAGTCATTTATGCCTTGATAGGGAATGCTGCAATGTTCAACCTTATTTTCTCTATGAAGGATTTCTACAACAGGTTTGAACTTTGCACTACTGTTTACATGCTCCACTTCTTTTGATTGTACAGTACTTGTTCTTTGTTTTAGTTACACAGTCCATTCTTCTCCTTAAAGTATCAAATGTCCTCCCACACGACAGTCCATACATCTCATCCTTTTGGCGTCCATCAATGAATGGGCCAAAATTGTTAGTTTCAGTAGATTTCTAGCTGACGTGTCCCTTGGGACATGTACATGTTATCTTGTGAAGCCTTGCTAGCAAATTTATAACTTGAGTTCCATTATATGCTGTGAAAGTATTACAACACTCTCCTAATTTATTAAAGTACACTGAATCATGTGTTTTTTGTTGTTATGCAGTTCAATACTGTATCTGTACATCAGTGAGGTTGCTGTTCAGGTATGTTCGTCTGCAACTTCCTAATTGCTGTCACTTCACATTTTAGGTTTGATGCTGAAAATATTTTATCTTTCTCTGACAAGAAACGAAAATTCTTCAACATAAGCATGGGGAAAGAGCTACATATAGTTAATGCATGATCTTAGATATAGCTTAAACTATATGGTTGGTGCCCAAAAATAGGTTTTTTGGTTCTTTGGTGTTAGCCAATGATAACTTTGTTGCTAGCGAAGGAAAAGTTTTGCCATTGTGTATTTGTACAAGTGAAAGTGTAGTTCAGGTTTATAAGGGGCCTGCTTATTAGTTTTTCAGCTTAAATTAGTAGGGAGGAGACTTGTTTATGTTCTATAAGGTACACTTTTTCCATAATCTCAGGAAAATGATGGAAGTATGAACTGATCATATTATTATTAAAATCAGTTGCTGATGTTCCCAAAGTTCATATAGCTGAATTTCGTGTCATTAGGCTGGCATGGCCAATTACTATCTTCTGTATATGTCCATCAAATGATGGAAAGAAAATACTAGTATAGTACCTATCTAAATCTCAATGCTCGATAAATGTCTACTATGGCTTATCATGTGGTATTGTTGTTCTGGTGTAGCTTTTGTTTGGGATAATGCTGGTGTTTTATATGCCCACTTTGGATCCTTATCCTGGCTATACCCCTGTGCGGACTGAATCAGCCCAAGAAGCTGAATATGAAGAACTTCCAGGGTCAGAGCAGATATGCCCAGAGAGGAATGCCAATATATTTTCAAGTATGTATATGTTCCCTAGCATGCCTATCTTCTCAAGCTTGCGAATGTCATGTTGCATTTTGCTGCTAAAAGTAAATTCCTCTTCAAAGGATAGGGAGCTAGATCTGTAAGTTGTAAAGTGTGTACCAACTCATTTAGGAGCTTTAGCCTTCACATGAAGGCCTGGTGTGTGATTTAAATCCTTTAAGAATCTCCTTCATTCTTGGTTGGGATTGGTTGAAGAATAAAGCATAATTGATTATATTTGGAAAGGCAAATCAGGGGCCTAGAGAGATTAAAACACGAGTTTTATTGTTTTAATTTTTGTGTAGAGACTGAAATCGCTACTAATTTATCCAAAAGCTTAAGTTGATGATAGAGGTGTGGTTCAATATTAAATGTCATATTTTTTGACAAAATCATATGCTTAGTAGGTTGTCCATGTTTGCAGTAATAAACCTCTCATGCTCTGCTAAGGACTGTCTATGATTCCAACATTCTTAAGATACCTTGCATCAGCATTGAGGTTGAAACCAACCACCCTATCTGCATTTGCATATCCCATGACACTATCATATCCATGGTCCCTGCACAACACTTCTTTCCTCGGAGCACCTCAAATACATTAGGGAATGCGGATGGCCTCCACGTTGTGGCCATGAGCTTAAGGGCTGACATAATCTCCATTCCTGAATTTACCTAGAATGAGTCGTAGTTTAATCTGAATGGGTATTGACAAATTCTTCGCTTGAGCATCAAACTTTTTCTTCCCTTTTTTTTTTTTTTTTTTTTTTTGTTTTTGTTAATGAAGATATATTTGGAGAAAAAAAAGAAGAGCTATTTGGAGAACTGAAAGCCACATCAGGACAGATTGAGTTAAAACTCATTTATGGACTTTGTTTAAAAGTATTCGCAAATGCATTTTTTTATTTGATGCTTTCAAGGCAATAGAGCACTTATTTGCTTAAGGAGAAAGTCAGTCATCTGGATGTTGAAAGTCTAGTACTTTTCTGAAATACCTGTTTTTTGATTGATGGTGACAAAACTCTTCAGTTCAGAAAATAGGTCAGTACACCCTTACGTTAAAATAGATTTGTAAGACATGACCTAGGATGACCTTATTCTTCAGAATTTTGTTTCGACAAGAAAAGTTTCCTGTATGAAGTTTTCTCGTGTATCTTCCCTACAATGAGACAGTGATCAAGGGAAAATGATGAAAACTTAATTCAAAGTTGATCTTCTTCCTTTGCATTTCCCAACAGTGCCTATCCCAGAAGCACAGACAAAATAAGTTTTATTTGACTTTATTTTCTTTGGCTATTATGAACATAATAAAAATTCTTCAGTCTTAATAGCTAATCTTACTATTTTTCCTCAAGATTGACTAATCTTAAGTATGGAATTTACCCATGATTATGTTGCTTCCGAACGTGGTTTCCAATTGCTTTGCACTTCCTCTAAAACATATATTTCTTGACAGCTACAAATGGGGTACTGTTTTCACAGAGGAAGAAAAGATTATTATCATAAGAGCACATTGAAATTTGGCAGCGTGGAAAGTATATTATATTTTCATAAACTGGTTGATAGGCAGTTATCCTCTTTGTACGTCCAAGTTGTTGCTGTTGTTCCCTTGTATGAAAAGTATGAACTCTGGACAATGAGGGTCACAAATCTCATTCTGCCTGCATTAATTAGTCCTTCAATACCTTATTACTTCTCCATATTAGTTGGGTCTATCTTTTTGTTTGCTTGCTTTCTAATACTTCAGAGAGATGTTATAGAATGTGTATCTTCTTAAGAATATATTTGAGGACCTTCACATGTTTGAATACAATTCATTTTGCTTTCCTGTGTATTTTTAGGAATAACTTTTTCATGGATGGGTCCACTCATGAAGATGGGCTATCGAAAACCTCTAACTGAGAAGGATATCTGGAAATTAGATACATGGGATCGAACAGAAACACTGAACAGCAAGTATGAATACTATCAGTTCTAAATTGTGGCAATCTACATGATCTGTATGAGTCCCAGTTAAAGTCTGCTAATTTTGTAGGTTCCAGAGTTGTTGGGCTGAGGAGTCCCGGAGGTCTAAACCATGGCTTTTAAGAGCTTTGAATAGGAGTTTGGGGGGAAGGTAAGCTTAGAGGTTTTGTGTATATTCTTTGTCACTTTGTGAACTATCCACATTGGGCCCTTAAATGTTGACTCTGCCTAAATAAGTCATTTAATGATTTGGGAAAGGGGAAAAAACAAGTCCTATAAATCATATCACTTGGACTTTTAGACAAGAGGAACAAAGAATTACAGACCATTGCTTGAATTACTTAAAATGTAAACTGACAAAATTGAACAAATCTTTGTATTGCTCATGTTTTGGGTACTTTTCATAATTCAACAAAAAAGTTAGTTAACTTAATGTTGTAACTGTGGCCCTACATGGGAGTATCTGCTGACTCTTCTGAATTTTTTGCATTAGTACTAACTATGTATCTTTTTGACTTCATCTCTTGTACATTTCCTTTGAGTGCTAAATAAATAGTTTAGTTATGTGGTATATTTCCTCAATGGAGTAGTTCCCAAAAGCTGTTTGTCTCTGTGAATGCTATTGATTTAGTATGACAATGCATTTACGTGGATCAATTTTTAAGGACATGCATGTAATGGTGGACATGTGTTTGTTTATTAGATATTCAAATAGGAAAACCTAGACAGACTGTAAGTGTAACCTGCTGAATTTGATGAAGGGCCGTTCTCCTAACCAATTTGGTTGGCTGGGCATTAGATATTTGTTTTCATCTATCAAAATTTGGAGGTTAGCCATAAACCATAATGTTGGTGAGAGCAATAACTCATTAGCGGAGATTGAGTTTGTTTGGCTATGGGTATCGAAATTTATCTGTAACTGCTGCATCTGTCCTTGGAGACATGACGTTGGATATGAATAGATGAAATGAGCTACTCGTCTTGATAGATAAAAGGATCAATAGTCCTCCTGGTTTCTGAATCTCTTATTGCTTCTTAAAAGGAGGCTTCACACTTTAATGTACTTGAAGCATCGAAATACTTATAATCCACCTTTGTAACAGGAGATTGGAGGGTTTCTTTGGCTAAGTCTATGAAAATTCATCTCTAACACTTAGTTTGGGAAGGAGGTAAAGAATAGGAGTAGAAATACAACCTAAAGAAAGATTTAGATCACCCTATTTGGAGAACTTTTGAGGAATGTGGGTATGGATTGAAAATTCAGGGAGAAGATGTCTGTGGGCCCTACTCATGTTTTTCTTCACCAAATGATGAAGAAAACCTACGGAATTAATATTTGAGCGACTCAATATACCAAAATATCCCCTTCTTTATCTTGAAAATAGATACAATAGATGACTTGAAGGTCAAGAAATTACTTTTCTACTCATTTTGTATCTTTTTCCAATCATAATAAACTGTTAATTTAACCATTTCTTCACTTCTACTTGCCACACTTTACAAACAATGATAAGTAATAATTTCCCTTGCCTTCTCTTTCTCCACCTCATTTTTCTACACTTAACATTTACCCTCTAAAACTTTTCCCAAACACAGTGTAATGCTTCCTTTGACAGATGTTAATCTAATGTAACACTTTTCTCCTAGCTGCTTAAAAGAAGACTTAGCTCTTAAATTTCCTTGAAGCATCGAATACTTACAAGCCAGTAAAATTTTGAGAGAAGTTTGTGTTCTGTTTCAGCTCTTTTGTAGGACTTAATTAGCAATTAGATGATAAAAATTGTGTATAAGTTGAAGGAGAACCTGATTAGCTAGGTTACCAGTTATACTACTCTTTCTAGGAAAGATGCATAAATGCATTGAGGTTTCTTCATTAGAAAGAGATTTGGACTTGTGCAGGACAGAGTACCTTGTTCCTTTGGTCTGTAACACGGGAAAATATCTAACCATGGACAACATGAGAAAGAGTTGAATGGATCGTGTTTTCCTTCATCCTTGGTTGGAGGAAACTTCATGCAACCATGGTTTCCTTTGATTGGTAGGTTACAAGATGGACAGCGCTTTCATTTAATTTTAGTTAAGTTTGCATGTGGGTGATATCTATTACTTGTAACCTACCAATCAAATACATGGTTGGAAGAAATTTCGGATGGAGGAAAATATTGGCCTAGGTTAATTATATCTGTGGTTGGCCATGCTTTGTAGGGAAATCATATGTTTTGGTGCTACTTCCAAAGGTAATATTAGCATTTTTAGTGCTGGCTGTGTGTGAATTAGCTGATAATCATCGTTCAACTTTTGGAAAAATAAAGCAGCTGATGACTTGCTTGAGACAGTTGCAGGGAGTTTTTCTATTCGGGCAAATTCTGGTTTCTGTTTATCCTATTCATGTGGACTATATGTCACTAGATAAATAACGTTATGTTTCAGTAGGTTGAATATACTTTTCAGAAAATCATCATATGAAGCTGTTAATTTTTTATTTATTGTCGCTGTCAGTCTTCTTGAGTGAGGAAATCACATATTTTTGGGTTTTCATGATAGGGACATTGGGTCCTCCTGCATAGGTCTCCATGCTTGAGTTTTTCCTTTTCTTATCAGTTGTGTCTACATCACAATGTTTCGAAACTGATCTAGTCCCAAGACACTTGAGATGCATACCACATTATGACAACAGGAACAACTTTTTATGCCTTGAAGATGGGCTTGCTGTTCTTTCCTAACTTGATACATCAAAGAGTTTCAGTACCCTTCCCTATGATTGGCTGCCTTTATGTGTAACCTCATGTCCTTTCTTTTTGGCCAATGAAAATTTGTTTCCATGGTCTGTTTAAACAACGCATCAGTAAATTCTATGTGTAGACATCAATCAGTTGGAGAACTCTAATTAGAATTTGTAGAGTGACACTGCAGGCTGAGAAATGTAAAGCTATTTAGCAAGGTCATAAATGGCCTTTCTGAGAATGGTTGTCTCTAAACTGACCTCTGTGGTTGACTTCTAGATGAAAGTTTGGTGTAAAAGTAATTATATAGATGCATAAACATGCTGATGGTGGAACACAGTCTGACAACTGTTTTATAATATTTAATTTATGTATACGAGTGAGATTATTCATTATAAATAGCTGAAATATGCTGGGAGTGATACTGTTATCAGCAAGATATGAGCAATATTTGGTGCTTTTGGCATTAAGGACTTATGAGATTATCAACTAGTAGCTACTGCATTTCCAGGTCTTATACAAATCAAGAAAAATTATTGTCTTACATGATTAACTCTGTATTGACATCGTGCTTTCAAAGTAATAGAAGCTGCGAATTACAGGGATTTGCAGCTTTTAAAGATCCAGGAGTCTGGCTATGCTGCTACCATGCCATAATCTATGCTTGTGAATGCTTTCTTTTCTATCTTTTATGTTTTTTATAAAAGAGTGAAGAAAAGATCCATCATTCTTCTGTGGCATCTTGTTTGTAGTTATCTATTGTTGATTGCCTCTTTAGACTAGTAATTGGCTGGTGAATACTATTCTTATTGCATTTTTCTTCATTTTGTAGGTTTTGGTGGGGTGGATTCTGGAAGGTATAGAACTAATGCACTTGACCTTATACTTATGTAGATTTAAATTTGCACTTGATAGGCTGGCTTTAATGGAACTCCAATTTACATGCATGATGATTGGTGCAAATAGAGTTGAAAATCTTTGTCATACCTCATAATACGTCTCTACACTAGTTCTATTTTTGTTTGGGATGACTTTTAATTTTTTTTTTTACCTTTTTTAGATTTTGCAGCTCATGCACTTTTGACTTTTATTTTGACATGAAGTACTTGAAACCTTTCCAAAGTTACGAATGTTGACAAGTAAATTGGTGAGAAAATTTTACATAAATTTAACATATAGTATCATTTTAAAATTTTGGTGAGAAAATCCACAAAATAAAATTGAATGCACCATCACAATCAAGGGAAATATTTTTCACAGAAATGAACATTTCGGAAAATATTTTTCTAAAAATGATTGCTTAAATAGGTCACATAAATGAATTACGAAAATATATTTTCATCATCAACCAAAAGGTTTAGGTGTTAAGTGTTGTTGATCATGAATATATTTTTTGTTGACTAATTTTTCTAGATGATACAAAAATCATTGTTGCGACTATGTTACCATATATTTTATTTTTCATGAAAAATTCCTTGCTTTTTATTAGAGAGTTACATTTTTGTCCTTGTACTTGCTGCTGATCATGCTAAAAGCTAATTTTTGTTCTGAATTTAAATTTTGTGCAGTCCTATAGATAGTCACTAAGTTGTTAGTACTTATCTATCTCATCCATTGCTAACAATTTGTTATGATTTGTTGAATCATGTATAGATTGGGAATGATTGTTCGCAATTTGTGGGGCCACTCATCCTGAACAGCCTTCTACTGGTTAGTTTCAACCTTTGATGATTTTTCTCTAGCATTCCATTTAGATATCCCAAAGAGAGACCTGGTTGTGTGTGTGTGTGTGTGTGTGTGTGTGTGTGTGTGTGTGTGTGTGAACAGACAGATGCAGACAAATTGACTGACATAGCGAAATGGCAATTCAGTATGTTATTACCCACAAGTTTTGTACTCTTGGGTGAAACAAGTTGGTGGTTGCTTCTTTTTGTGCCATTTCTTTTTAGGCCCTCTGATTGACTTTTCTTTTTTTAGTTTAGACTGGGTTTACATAGAATCTTAATGCAAGCCTATGACTTGTTTTTCCATCATATGCAGGTTATGTAGTGTTATGCTTTGATCTGAAATTTCTCTTTGTTTATTATCTGCAGTCTATGCAACGTGGGGATCCAGCTTGGATAGGTTACATATATGCGTTTCTAATATTTGTTGGTGTGGTATGACATTAATTCTTCCTTTCCCTTACTATCAAGCATCAGTTTATTGTTTGTCTTATTAACTGCTTCAAATTTAGTTGATTTGCTTCTAGTAATTTTTTTTAAGCGTTGCATATGGTAATATTCCAATTTGCTATTGATAGTTTTCTCTTATGTTGGTTATCTGAGATTAGTCATTATGCCATTGACATAATGAACCTCGAAATTTTATTTATATCCTTGAATCTAAGATTTCTGATTTTGAATCCAGGTGGGGGGTGTGTTATGTGAAGCTCAGTACTTTCAAAATGTCATGCGTGTTGGTTACCGCCTGAGATCTACTTTGGTAAATTTACTTCCCTTTCTCCTAGCTGTTACTAAAGTAGGAACTGATATTCTTCTCATCCAAAATTTTTCTATTTTAACTCCGAAATTTTTCAATTAAGTTCTGTTTTTAGACATTCCCTTTGTTTCTGTTTTCTTCTCCTCCATTCACATTTGAAAGACAACTGCATAGGCAGCAGCGCGCGCATGTGGGAGTATGTACATAATGAAATGCATCTGTACTTACACATAGCTTCAGTTGAAATTTAAGAGTATGGTGTCAGTGACTGTTAATTAAAATTTATCTTCCCTCTTAATGTGCAGCTTCTTGTATGATCTGTTTCTCTTTAGAACGTGGACTAATGATATAACAATTGAATCCCCATATATCAACAATCAAACTGCTCCTTGTGCTGACAAATTTTTTGAATTGTGGCCCTGTTTTGTTCCTGGCCTAATTTTCCTTTGTGGTATACTTAAGCTTCATCATAGTTTACCTGTATTGCTGACTTCACTGTTTGTAGATCGCTGCTGTCTTCCGCAAATCCCTGAGGCTAACTCATGAGTCTCGAAAAAAGATTGCATCTGGAAAAATCACCAACTTGATGACGACTGATGCTGAAGCACTTCAGGCATGTGTCATAGTCATTTATGAGTAAACATACTGCTCAACATGTAGCCAGTCACAGCTGAGTCCCATTTGAATTAGCAGTCCTATCTGGAAGTTGTAGTTGCTATTTCTTAAAGTTGTTCCTTTTTCCAACAGCAAATATGTCAATCCCTCCATACTCTGTGGTCAGCTCCGTTTCGTATAGTCATAGCAATGGTGCTTTTATACAAGCAACTTGGGGTTGCTTCACTGCTCGGTGCTCTCATGCTCGTTCTCTTATTCCCTATACAGGTACCCCAGTTTTTTACTCTGTTAATTTTATATTAAGTTCTGCTGGCATACTGGGTAATAACGCTAATAGTGCAATAAAGGTTAATGTTGATTGTAAATCAAATCAGGTTTAATGATTGGAAATTGTGAAACCTGTCTCCTATTTCTTGTATATCTTATTATACTCTTAAACTGACATATTAAGGATGTTAGGCACAGGTGGTTTTAGTGTTTTTCTTTTTAAAGTGATAAAGATAGCTAAACTATCTAGAATAAATTAAGAACTCTCCATTGTTTTGGATGATATTTCGTCGAAAAAGTACCCTGACCTTTGAAGGAACTACAAGCAGATAAATAATTGACTCTCGAATAAGTTTACTTTGTCTGTAATGGTAGGTGATAATTCTAGTCATTGGACTAGGTCAAAAAGTCTTAGCTCTGATTTGTCATGTTTCCTCTGGTGTTATAAAAGGATGGTGCACAACATCTTATATGCACATAGCCACTTTATTTTAGATAAACTACATCGATAAAGTTAACACGTGCTTGTGATATAGCTTTCTTGAGCACTATGATAGGCAATTTGTTCTGTATGGTACGTAGTTCACCCTAGTCTGGTTCGGAAGTCAGGCGGCTCAAATCAGAATGAATAATGCATGATTATAAGGTGAAGTTGCAAAATGCTTGGCTAGTATCATCATTTATACTCTACGAAGTGCACTGAGGCCAATTTTCCTTCTATATCTAAGCCATAATGTTTGCAAAGCATAATGTAGGTGACTAATTTGTTCCGAATAACTGTCTTTCTTGAAAGCATAAACCCCTAGGAAAACTGGAAAAGGGCTTACAACATATATCTGGCAATTTTTTTAAGAGTCCCCTCATATTTAAGCTAGATATTGTGGGTAATGCAACATCAGGACTAATCACATTAATGGGAAAATTGGAGACCAGAGCACTATGACAAGAAAAATGTAGAATGACTGGCAGATGGAGTGCCAAGAGTTCCTGGCTTGTTATTTAGTACCATGTTGACCGTCTGATTTTTCCTAAAGCTTAACCTGGTAGGAAATGGGTTCTCAATCCGTATTTGAGATACGCTTCTTAAAAATTTGTTTGGTTTACACAGTTTGATGATTATATTGAACAGTGGGAATGGTCACTTACCTAAACCTAATAGTGGGGATAAAGGTAGAAGCCCTGCAGCTTTTGCTGTGTGTGTAAGGAATACAAATGTTGCAAACAGATGTTTTAAATGAGCAATTTTTTGTTAATGAATTTATCTTATCTGCTTGCACAGAAAGTGGACACTTCATTCACTCCTTTGTTAAAAAGAGAGGCTGCCTGTTCAACATTTGTGATTTGCTATCTTTAGAAGCACTGAAGTACATTGATAAAAATGTAGGGAACTTTCTCTTCATTTGAGGAGGTGTTTTGGGATGCTACCGTCATGCTGAAAATGAGTTTTGAGAGTGATTATGGGACAAATTTTTTTCTATAATTCTATACTCCTTTTCCTTTAACATCTTTTATGTCTTGCATGCAATATTTGCAGATGTGTCGAATAAAGTTTGGTCTGATAAACTAAAAATTAGAATTTTATTCAGGTGATATCCTTGGTTTTAGTATATTCTTATTGATTCAATTTATTTTTTAAATAATTTTACTTGAGAATGTCAGTAATAAATGCACTTTATGGTTCTGCAACTTGTCAATTAGCATTCACTGTCTTTGAATTTCTTCATCTAATAACTTCTTTTAATCTTACTTGAAACAGACTATTGTCATAAGCAGAATGCAAAAATTGTCCAAGGAGGGGCTGCAACGAACAGACAAGAGAATTGGCCTCATGAATGAAATTTTGGCTGCAATGGACACTGTAAAGTATGATTTCATCTTTTAAACAGCTATTTTTGATTCATCATGAAAATTAAGCATTTGACACTTCTTTTGGGCTCAATGTGCTTCAGATGTTATGCATGGGAGAGTAGTTTCCAAGCCAAAGTTCAAAGCGTTCGGACTGATGAACTATCATGGTTCCGAAAGGCTCAAACATTAGGAGCGGTATAGTGCTATAATCTATTTCTGTAATACCCATGCTATTTAAGACTTGGGAGTGTGGAGATTCTTGTCTATACTTTAAAGAGGTTGACTACTACTGTTTCGTATCTTATAGCATGGTTTAGTTTATACCGTGTCATGTTTCAAGTCCAGGGACTAAGCAACATTCTTGATGTCAGAGCATGGTTTTCAATTCTCTTTCCACAAACTTGTATTGATTTTACTCAAAGTGAAGGGAAATGGTGCTGTTATGCCAGACTTCACTCAGAGGACAGCTAATAGATTTTACCAGTTGTTACAAGGACAACAGACTATTGGAGCCTTAAAATAACGTGAGATAAATTATCTGGTCGCTCAAAAGTGTGAGCAAGGACATTAAACCTAAATGAAAACACAAATTAGGAAGGGGCTAACTTTGCTCGGCTTTCTTCTTGGTGATTAAAATGCTGAGGACATTTTTTTTCTAGGACTAGAAAACTAAGGGAATATCATGATTACTAAAAAGAGTTTCTTATATGGTGCCCATCTCTGCTTTGAAATACTATGCGACAGTGGTTTCCTATTGGTAGAAACTTTGATGACCATAAGGTTGGCATTTTGAGTACTGATTTTCTGTCTCTTTCCACAGTTGAATAGTTTCCTACTGAACAGCATTCCAGTTGTGGTGACTGTTATTTCTTTTGGAATGTTCACTTTGCTTGGCGGAGATCTGACACCAGCAAGGGCATTTACATCTCTTTCTCTCTTTGCTGTTCTCCGGTTTCCACTGTTCATGCTCCCTAATATAATAACTCAGGTATTTCAAAGTTTTCTTTATCATTAAACTGCTCTAATCTTGCTGCTATTTTGCGGTGTGCACATAAAGTATTGATTTCTCTGATATAGGTTTTCTGACTTTTGAGTGCTTACAACCTGTGTAATAGTAGAGTTGTCTTCTATCTTTTACATGTTCTCTACTAAAAAATGTTAAGAGAAACACATTCTCATTCATTGTGTCTTATAAAGAGGATGGCAGCTCGTATTTTCCTTCTTTTTTCAGGTCCCCTTCATTCAGTTTAAGGAGTTCTGTATGCTTGGAGTTTTAATTACTTGAATCATTCTTTACAAAATCGCTGCTTGCTCAAATCTCTTGTTTATTGCTCGGATGTGTTTATTGTGATGCAATTCTGACTTATATGTGCTCTGAAGAGATGGAAAATTCTTCTTCGTCGACATTGTCTGAAAATGGTTCATACATGATGATTTGACAAAATGCTGAGTTGGTTTTCTCATTCTATCAGTAGAATTACCCTATTTGAAGAAAATATCATTGACAAATATATGAGTTCTATGGGTGAGTTTTCTCCTTAATTGATCTTGTCCTAGTTTTCTCTAGAGTTTGGGTTGTTTCTAGTCAACTGTCTTTAGCTTGGAAAATATTTTCATTCTGTCAGAAAATTGATGATGGATGTATATGCTTTCAAAGTGTTCAGAGTATATTTGGATTTTCTAGTAACAACAGAAGTTTCAATATGGCAATGGCAATGATTGGTGGTAATGGGTGTCGACAATACCACTAGTTGACATCGCTTTCATTTTTGTCCATGAACCCCTGCTTATAACTTGCGTGGCACACTACTGACTGAATATAAGTCTTCAATACAAGAGAATTTTGATGATAAGAAAGAGTAAAATGTAAGATTGTTGAGCTTCATTTCCATTTTTCCTCTTTTTATTGTTCTTGCAATTTATCTTTAATGTAGTTTGTACTTAATCTTTTATGTCGAGCACTTCATTGTTGTGGCTGATATTGTCTTCTGTTAGGTGCAATGCATGATTAACCAGCTCTTAATGTTTCCATAATTTTGTCAAGCTTCTGATGCTGTTTTACATGAGCAGACCGTAAATGCAAATGTATCCTTGAAGCGACTGGAGGATCTTCTTTTAGCTGAGGAAAGAATTCTTTTGCCTAATCCACCTCTTGATCCCGGACTACCAGCGATAACCATCAAGAATGGAAACTTTTCTTGGGATGCGAAGGTCTTTTTTTTAACTTAGAAGTTCCTGAGTATGCATGCATAAGAGGACAAGCATTGCTTTTATAACAATTGGTCCTTGCCGATGGCAGAACTGTGCACATGCAAATGTTAGGGTACTATTGTACAAAGCACTCTGTGCTTTTTAAGCTTAGATATGCAGTTATTTCACCCCATATTGATAAGCTGTTTCCTGGAGAAGGCAAACATATAGATAAATTGAAAACATTAATTATAGAAGAGGAGGAGGAGATATATTGAAAAAGAGCTCAGATCTGTCTTAATTATCAATTGCTTAACTATTACAATTGTAAACTCATTCATTTTATGGATATTCTTTTACATGCTCGCTCACAAGCATTTGTATCATGCTCCTTTAAATAAGCAAGAGATACCATTTTCTGCTTGTCAATATGTACAGTGAGGATGTTTTCATAGCCAGAGGCAGTCTATAGCAATTGGCATCTTCCCTTGCCATGTACTCTGTAGCCTATATCTAGTCCAAAAGGCAAAATACTCTTGCAAATGCAATTTTCTGTTTCTTTGCAATTGCGTAGATACACCTTTGAAGTGCTTGATCTTGTATTTCAGGCAGAGAGGCCCACACTATCAGATATAAACTTGGATATTCCAGTAGGCAATTTGGTTGCGATTGTTGGTAGTACTGGAGAAGGAAAGACATCATTGATATCAGCAATGCTTGGGGAGCTTCCTGCAATTGGAGATGCAAATGCAGTTATTAGAGGAACAGTTGCTTATGTTCCTCAGGTTTCGTGGATTTTTAATGCAACTGTGAGTATTAAAGCTTTTCTAATTCATTCTCATGAATTTCTTTTTGCTTATATTACTGTCCTGTGAACATTTACTTTATTATCTGAACATAATGAATCTTACTACTGGAGTGTGCTTCTTTGCACTCTAATATTAATAACAATGTAGACCTCTTGGATTATTCACACCCAGCTAAACCTTGTAAGCTCTTCCATTCCTCAAAAGCATTAAATTCAGCAGGGACATAAATGAACTCTTGCAGGTACGTGATAACATTTTATTTGGATCTCCTTTTGAATCAAGAAGATATGAGAAGGCAATAGATGTGACTGCATTGCGGCATGACCTTGACTTGCTACCTGTAAGTTTAGATCTGATAATTGTATTTTAATGTAGTTCTTGTGGACTTGGATTGTGCTAGCAATCCTATGCTGTTCAATGCTCTTTTGCCAAAATCTTCAGCATTCTGACATGAATAATTACCAGGGTGGTGATCTAACTGAGATAGGTGAAAGAGGGGTGAATATAAGTGGTGGACAAAAGCAGAGAGTTTCTATGGCACGGGCTGTGTACTCAAACTCAGATGTCTACATATTTGATGACCCACTAAGTGCTCTAGATGCACATGTTGCTCGACAGGTACTTAATCCTTCGAAATAAGTTTGCTCTGCATTAATTGTTTCTAATTTTAATTTTACTGATTTTTTTTTTTTTTTTTTAATTCTGATCTTTTATCATGTCAAGATGGCTTGAGCATATAAAGATAATTTTCCACCTACTGTTATCAGATCCTTTGTCTTGTGGTCTTGCAATTTCCTGAGATTCTTAAGATTGTTTTTACCTGTCTTTCTCCCCTTGAATTAGTAAAACAACTGACTTTGATATGCAAGCATAAATTGCGTGGGCATATGTGATCTACCAAAATGCATCTTGGTTGCTTAACTTCTCTTTGCAACTTATTAATATATTCCATGATAGTTATCCCCAGATGTACAGAAGTTATGAAAATGAAAGAGTTCATGATTCAGAAGTAAAAGGTCCTCTCCATGTGTCGATGTTATTATATGAGTGCGTGTGCAGACAGATACGGATGCATTGCAGCTTGGGTGCAGATTTTGTTTCCACTTCCCCTGGCTCCATATCCTAGCTCTGTCTTTGTGTGATTTTAGCTTGTCCAGTATATGCACTAGATGCAATGTAGTTTATTCTTTCTAAATCTCCATGGTTCTTCTCCAGGTATTTGATAAGTGCATCAAGGGAGAACTAAACAAGAAAACCAGAGTGCTTGTCACAAATCAGCTTCATTTTCTATCACAAGTAGATAGGATAATCCTGGTACATGATGGGAAAGTGGAAGAGGAAGGAACATTTGATGAGCTCTCTCGCAGTGGCAAGCGATTTCAGAAGTTGATGGAAAATGCGGGTAAAATGGAGGAATATGTGGAGGAGAAGGAAAATAGTGATTCAGTTGATGAGAAGAGTTCGTCAAAACCTGTTGCTAATGGGCTTGCTAATGATGTACCCAACAGCTCAAGCAACCCAAGTGAGAAGAAGGAAACCAAATCAGTGCTTATTAAGCAGGAAGAAAGGGAAACAGGTGTTATTAGTCTGAAAGTATTGGCCAGGTAATAATATGTTCTTTAGGTACTCCAGAACTAAAACGTAGCACAGATTTTTGAAAATGGCTCAATTAGAAGTAAAAGTATGCCCGATTGATTCTTCTAATATTCAAGGTCTTCAAAGTACCAGTCTATAAAGTATTTTTCCTCTGAAGTTAGCTACAGTTGCTGGAGGAACTTGATGATATTAGAAATCTTTGTAATTTAATTCACATCCTTTTAAATTTCTAGAAGCGTTTTGACACAAAGAAATTTGGGGAAGATGCTTTACGATTCATGTCTTTCCAGCTATGTTTCTTGTTTGGTAGCAATGTGGTAGAAAATTGAAAGAGCAGCAAACGGTTCCTTTAGTAGAAGCTCAAGCTTAATATTCTCTTGCGCGCCTCTCAATTCTATGGAGGATGATAGAACTTATTGTACTTTTATTTACATTTTTGTTCAGATGGTAGAGGTAGGCTGGGAACTAAGATGGAGAGAGAGAGTTTGGGAATTGTAAATTAAGGAGAATTAACAAAGGAGGGCAGAATATGTGTACATGACTTTTTCCTATTGAAAAGAAATGAAGCTAGAAATGTCCTTGGGATTGGATGTCTATGAGAAAATGTTTGGAAAAGAATTCTATGCCGATTTGTTTGTTTTTTTGGCATTGTAATTAATATTGCAAGTCTTCCTTCTCAGGTATAAAAATGCATTGGGAGGCATGTGGGTGGTTATGATCCTCTTTTCATGCTATATACTTACTGAAGTTTTAAGAGTTTCAAGCAGCACATGGTTAAGTTATTGGACAGATCAAGATAACCAAGAGAGTTACAACCCGGGCTTCTACAATCTGATATATGCACTTCTATCATTCGGTCAGGTATAATGCCAGATGCTTACAGTTAATCGACTATTTTTGCAGTCTTTTCTTTTCTGCAGGAATTTACGTGCAAACACTACTTTCTCTAGTAATGACCTAAAGAAAAACCGAAAAGGAATTTTTTTTTAAAAAAAAATAAATATTTTTGCTTTGTTTGCCTGCCGCTATTATGTAGACTTATAAGTGCACAGACTACATTGACAAGATCATTAGTTTATTGGAAAACTGAGAAAGTATCTCCTGAAATCTCTGTACTAACCATCTCTGGATTCATTTTCAGGTTTTAGTGGCTCTTGCAAATTCATACTGGTTGATCATTTCAAGTCTGTATGCAGCAAAAAGATTGCATGAGGCCATGCTTAATTCTATCCTAAGAGCTCCAATGGTTTTCTTTCACACGAATCCTCTTGGCCGTATCATTAATCGGTTTGCCAAGGATCTTGGAGACATTGATCGCTTTGTCGCACAATTTGTTAATATGTTTCTGGGTATGGTGTCGCAGCTTCTTTCTACATTTGCTTTGATAGGGATTGTGAGTACAATGTCCTTGTGGGCTATAATGCCTCTTCTGGTGTTGTTCTATGGAGCCTATTTGTACTATCAGGTATGTCCATCCTTTCGTGAATGTTTTCCCACTTTTGCTTATGGAGTAATAGAAGCTGGTACTTTGTTGTTAAGTACTGTTCATAGTTTAGTTTATGTAATGTCTAATATTATTTGGCATGATAAATTGATTGTAGTATGACAATTTCAAAAGGTTAAAATGGATTATAGCGTTAAATGCAGAGAAACTCAAATCTATTTTATTAAAAGTTCAGAAACTTATGTTATCAAGTGGCGTGACTCTTTTGCTTATGAAATTTATGACTGCTTCCTTTGATCTCATCTTTCGGTTTTGTTGGACATAAATATAATCACAATGAAGCCACAAAAGTTAAAGATGGATCCAGTTCTTTGCCTTCCTCTTTAGGGACTTGTCAGTTGCTAAAAAATGCAGATTTGTTGTTGCTTTTTTTAGTTTCATAGTGAAAGCTGATAATGTCCAATTCTTTCCCACTGGTGTGATTTATCATTCTGATGCAATTGCTACATTTTGGATATCCTGATTCCTAACTTAAAATTTCACTATGTATATGTGAAAGTTGTAGCAAGCTACCTCAAGTATTAACTATTTGTGCTTAAAAAAAAAATATATATATATATAGACAAGTAAGTTGAAGATTGGAAAATGTTGCTACCGATGATTTCACAAATATTCAGCACTATAGTAATTTAAATTGCTTACATCATATTTCAAATCAAGATTTTTCATGGTAGAAGTACTTGGTTGCTATTTTTCAACTCTGAGTTCTTCTGTGCCTTTGGTTGCAATGTCCGCTGAATTACTAGTCAGCATTCAGGTTGCTTTACATTGATCCCAATTCTTCAGCCTTCCACTACTGCTATGCATAGTAATTTTAGAACGGTTTTTTTTTTTTTACACTGAAAGTGATCTGTTCTTTTCATGTAGAGCACAGCTCGTGAAGTGAAACGTTTAGATTCCATAACAAGGTCCCCTGTTTATGCACAATTTGGAGAAGCGCTGAATGGTCTATCGACTATCCGTGCATACAAAGCTTACGATCGCATGGCTGAAATAAATGGGAAGTCTATGGATAACAACATTAGATTTACTCTTGTGAACATGAGTGGAAACCGTTGGCTTGGAATTCGTCTCGAATTTTTGGGTGGCCTTATGATATGGTTTACAGCAACATTTGCAGTCATGCAAAATGGAAGAGCAGAGAATCAGCAGGCATTTGCATCCACCATGGGTCTCCTTCTTAGTTATGCTTTAAATATTACAGGATTGTTGACTGGAGTTCTGAGGCTTGCAAGTCTTGCTGAAAATAGTCTAAATGCTGTTGAGAGGGTAGGCACATATATAGATTTGCCTTCAGAGGCTCCACCTATTGTTGAGAGCAACCGCCCTCCTCCGGGTTGGCCGTCATCTGGATCCATAAAGTTTGAGGATGTTGTCCTACGTTATCGTCCAGAACTTCCTCCAGTACTGCATGGGCTATCTTTCACTGTTTTTCCAAGCGACAAGGTTGGAATAGTCGGAAGAACTGGTGCAGGGAAATCTAGCATGATTAATGCTTTGTTTAGGATTGTTGAGCTAGAAAGAGGAAGAATCTTGATTGATGATTATGACGTTGGAAAGTTTGGGCTGATGGATCTACGCAAAGTTCTTGGTATAATACCACAGTCACCCGTGCTCTTTTCAGGTAAACTGTATGTAATATATCGTTAATTGATCTTAATATAATAAAGTTGACTTTACCAGGATGGCAATAGCCTTTCTTTGATAATTTGGGTAATTTTCCTTGTGACTAAATCTGTTCCCTTTTTTTCCAGGATCCGTGAGATTTAATCTTGATCCTTTCAGTGAACATAATGATGCTGACCTTTGGGAGGCTTTGGAGAGGGCACACCTGAAGGATGTCATTCGTAGAAACTCTTTAGGCCTCGATGCAGAGGTACATATTTTGTTTTTTCCTATTTTCTATCAATTCAGGCTGTCACAACTGATCAACTAGCATAATAAAGCACGTGGAATTGGTTCCACTTAAGTGCATTTTCCTGTGGATAAAGTTATGTCATGTAGTAGATTTCCTTAAATTGGCTTTCCCTGAAGTGATATGATTGGGTTTTGGATCTCCTATTCACTTGAGAACTAAATCCGGTTTGACAAGAGCACCACCAACAGTGGTTGACATTGATATTACCTGTGCATAGTGTACTTAGGATGAGTTCCATGCTCAGATTAGGTATGGATTTCTCTGCATTCACAGCATGTGTTTCTTTTATACTATTACTTCTTCAACCCCGATGTTATCAACATGGATATTAAGAATTTGCTGGTAGTAAAATATCACCATTTAGCTGCAAGGTAATTTTACTTGTCAGTCTCTTCATTTCGAGGTTGAAGTAGATAGTTGAGGATCAGCAGTTTTACTTTGTCCTGCTCCTACATACCCATGTCCACTTCCTTTTCTCATTCTGTTGCCTCAAACTTTCCATGATAAAAATTCTTTGAATTACCAGCATGTCTGCTAAGTGCTAGCATTGTTTGACACACGAACTTAGAATGATTTATGTTTCGCATTCTAATGTAGGATGATGAGTTCCTCAACGAAGAAAAAATCTTTAGGATTCACACCCAAAGCTTCCTATGTGTCACATCTAGGGTTCCTTGTGCATCACACCTAATAGAAGCATTGCATCATACAATCTCAAAGCAAATACTTGCTAAATTCTACAATATATCACCTCTGATGACAAGAAAGATTTATAACAATTACAGACTCTCTAAAAGTACCACTCCAAGTCAAAGTAGGAAATCTTTAATGCCCTATTAGAATTAAGTATTTGCATTCAATTGAAAACAAAGAAAGCCTTTATATGTGCACTAATTTTTGTGTTAAGTTAGATATCTGATGTGTGATTTGGTCTTTTCAATTCTCAATGGAAGTTGATATGACCAGTCCTTTCCAATGCCTCTCATATGCATATAAGGACATAAATTTATATCTTTTATTATCATTAGAAGATTTTTTTGGCAATCACCTCCTTAATCATTTGGCAAAAGCATTGTTATAGACTCCAAAAAGATGTTCTCTCTCGATGATTTTAGCTTTGTGGACTATTGTGTGAAATTATGTCCCATTACATCAAAAGAATCTATGTTAGATCATGGTTTATCGGAACATTAATGGGGCATATTAAGTGGAATTAATAGCTTTTTTCCCCCTTTTATTTCATCAACATAAAAAATAAGTAACATAGGAGAAGTGGGAGGGAATGGAGTTTGTGATGAAGTGAATCAACAAGCCCATTTGACCCACTTTTCTTATCATTTATAGATTTTGATTTTACTGATCAAGAGAAGTGTAACTTCACTCAGAAGCAACATTTTTATCTTGTTTCCAGGTTTCAGAAGCTGGAGAGAATTTCAGTGTTGGACAAAGGCAGCTTTTAAGTCTTGCTCGAGCATTGTTGCGAAGATCAAAAATACTAATTCTTGATGAAGCGACAGCAGCTGTTGATGTTAGAACGGATGCATTAATCCAGAAAACTATCAGGGAGGAGTTTAAATCATGTACAATGCTTATCATTGCTCATCGGCTAAATACCATAATTGACTGCGACCGCATCCTTCTTCTTGATTCTGGCCGGGTAATAACATCCTCTTTCCACCACGTGTGATTTCATATCATAGATGAGCTTGCTTAAGCTTGTGCTTAGTATTTAGGAGTAAATGAAACCTGCATCTAAGAGTCACCAGCACAAGCTTGTTTAAGCTGGATGATAGTTTTTTTTCTATGTTATCCCAGTTCGTGCATTAATTTCTCTGGCTTGTGCTCTAGGTTTTGGAATATGATCCTCCAGAGGAATTGTTGTCTAGAGAAGGAAGTGCCTTCTCTAAGATGGTACAAAGTACTGGGGAAGCTAATGCTCAGTATTTACGCAAGTTAGTCGAGGAAAGCAGATCTGGCAGAGATGAGAACAAGCGGTTGGATGGACAGAGGAGATGGCTCGCGTCATCACGTTGGAACGATGCTGCTAAGTTTGCTCTGGCTGTCAGTCTCACTACTTCTCAAAACGATCTTCAAAAGTTGGAAATCGAGGATGAGAACAGCATTCTGAAGGCGACCAAGGATGCGGTCATAACTCTGCGGGGAGTTTTGGAAGGAAAGCATGACCAAACAATTGAGGAATCGCTAAATCAGTATCAAATCTCTAGTGAAGGCTGGTGGTCGTCTCTTTATCGAATGGTTGAAGGTAAAACTCATCTCACCGTGTTGCTGTCAAAAGTAATTGTCATAATTTGTGGGACAGAAAAAATACACAGATCCAATATTGTTCATAGAAGAGATTTCAATTGCATCTGATCAAATTTGTTTAGACGTGTGATTAAATGGCTTGTGCTTTTACATTATCCTCCCATTGAGGATAGCCTTAAACGCATCTAACAACTTGAATATATTACTCTATGCTTTTCTAGTTTGGTTATAATGAATACGGTTTTAGATGCTTTTCTTTCTAATAATCTTACCTGAATTACTAACTTCTTAAGTGAAGGCAGAGCAATGATGACTTCACAAAGTTATACGCGGTTGCTTTCCTATGCTTCTACGGGGCCTGACAAACTTTCTTTTCTATGTTTCTGCAAATTAGGTCTTGCCATGATGAGCAGGTTGTCGAGAAACAGACTTCCCCGATCTGAATATGGTTTTGAAGACGGAAGGTTTGACTGGGACCAAGTTGAGATGTAGAGAACAGCATGCCTCGGTACTAATATTTTTTAGCAGTGTTTATCTGTCAACAAAAGACTAGAATTATGAGATGGTTATGGCAGCAAACACGCCTGGACCTCTGTTTTTTGTACCTTTGACTCGTTACTGTGGCCTAGGATCAACATAAATGTCATCCAATGCATAACCGGTGTGGTTCATGACGATAGTGAACTGCACCATCATCTTCCAATATCTCCAAAGTATCATCAACATAACACCTGTACAACAATTTTCTCCATGACCATAATATTTGTTATCATTCGTCGACACTTGAAATCCAATATTTGCAATCATACTAAAATATAATACATCTTCTATAATGATCATAAACATTTCTTCATTTTGATCACGTACATAGCTTAAGATTATCTCATCATTTACTTGAAGATTTATGCAGATTAACTCTTTATCTATTTAATAAAAACTTTTAAATACTTTTCATGTCCTTATTTGTACTTCGAGTTGATACATGAATAATTAACTTTTAATACGACGAAGAGAAGACGTATAATGTCACCATATTAAAATAATAAATGTGTACTTCTAATAGTAACACCAGAATAAAGATCTTCAAATTTCAATTTCTAACAATCTCCCAAGACAATTGGCCATTGTTCTCTTTATTGTGAGATTTTCAAAGCAAGAACAATCTTTGAACCACAAATCTTAGCAAAGAATATCACCACTTAAAAGATCATCTTAAAATTGACTTCTTATAAATTCCAAATCACCAAGATAGTAACGTATCTGGCTTAAGTACTTGCCTTGCATAATCATTTTAAAGGAAATTAAAACTGAAATTGACCAAGTCTACTTGCTCCAAAGAGCTCTTTAAAAAAAGATCACAACTTGCGACTTAGAAGTTCACAAGCTACAATTATGAAGATCACATATGTTACTATGACCTCTATATATCACATGTAAATCTCTGTCTCACAATTCAAGCTTACAACTTCTAACATCAATTCTTATCATCCCAATTATCACAATGTAACACATTAACATTTTCAATAAAAATTCGCATTTTCTAACCACAAAATTATGACATATCACAATTAGTCGTAACATAATTCTCAAAATCTCAACTAAATAATTGAATATCATAACAATGATCACGACTCATTACTGAAGGACGGTGCTTTTATACTGAAAATCATAACTTAAACTTTATCATCTAAATCCACTTAGTTAAAACAATATTGGAAACTCAACCATTTTCCTTGGGAAGTATAAATCTTTGCTTCTTCAAATCCAAAAAGAGTTTCTTCCACATGCAAAGATGATAAATCTCTATCTTGAAAGTATGGCATCAACAAATATAACTTTACTCATAGCAAAAGCGGTGTGCTGAAGTCATTTTGCCAAAAGTTGAAAATGGAAAGCACAAAGAGAGACAAATGAATGCACGCTCTACACTTCCGAACTAGAAAGCAATGAAGCAATCCAGCTAATAGCATAGCTTAGAGCAACAATCTTCAATTATGTCTTAACTCCACGCACTCAACTGGCTAGAGAAATGCCGATACATATGAAAGAATCCTCATAATCCCCGCAAGCATACGTTCAACCCAACAGATCAGGATGAGCTATGAGCACTTCATGACGATTCCGACATACTATCAACTCCTTTACATCTTTCAGCATACCATACGACCTACTATCATGAATCAAACCTAAATATCCAATGCAACCTCAAAGGCGTATGAAGATGTTCCACCGACTCCTTGTGCTTGCACATACAACACTTACCACTACGATACAATTGATTTAGATCTTTTCTGAAGTTAAAAATGTGTTTTTTATTTAGATTAGCAAATTTGGTAGGACTTCATTCTAGTATTAGCATCAAATAATTGGAATCCCACATCCACAAAAGTTAAAACATAATTTTTGGTCATGTTGATGAAATTCAATATTGACCATCCACAATAAGACTTCCCATGTCTCCTAATGCCCACATCTTCATGTTCAATTCCACAAAGATAAACAATAATAATTTTCAATTGATGTCTCAAACCATTCATTATATTCTATATTGAAATTTCCATGGCTCATTACATCAACCTATAGACATCTCTTAAGCAGTGCAATTAAAATAAGACTAAGGATCTATCATATGTTTTGTGAGGTTTCCTATTCAAACTTCTATCATAATGATCCTTGTGTCTTTTCGAAGTCACGCCTCGAGAATTTTGAGGCACATATCTCAAACTGGAGGTTATGAGTCAGAACCCGTGATTACCTGGACTAAATTGAGATGTGCATCTTAGTGACTAACAAAACCCTTACTTGTTATAAACTAACACACAACCTTATGTCTCATAAAATCAACACCCAAAACGATTTTTTTTTAAATAAAAAAAAGTTTTGATACCAACGAATGTCATACACTAACTCCTACGAGAATAGGGGGAACAACATTGCTATCCTCTTACTTGAAGGATGCAGCCTCGAATGTAATCAATAATAACCTGTTATCAAATACATATTTCTTTCCATATTCTAATATATAATTATTTGGTTACGAGATCAGGGTTCTAAAATCCATTATAAGAAAGTAATTCCCAAACTAAGAAATTAAAAGTTAATAATTGTTATTCCGGAGATTTATCCAACTATGTCAACCCATATACAAGATCAACTATCAAAATTTCCTTGTTGATATCATTTTCATCCTAGTTGTCATTGGAGGGAAAACTTGAAAAGATTTTAGGTGAATGGACAAACAACCATGTCTCAGTGAGTAATACAAATCCCTTCTAAGCATATTGAACATCTTACCATGCATATTTATAAAGCAATACCAGAAACTCAATAATTCAAACCCTAATAATGATGTGTGTACCAAATCAAATATGAGTTATTTCCATTTCAACAGAACTTTATACGTGTTGGAAGCACAGAGTAAAAACCTGATATCTTCACTTGGGGAGACTGCCAAAAGGGAGCCTAAACCTGAGCCTGTCAATATATCCAATTGGGCCCATCTTCACTTAAAAGCTTAAACCAAATGAGTTATGAGCCCATGGGCAAGCATTGAAAGCTTTTTCCTTAGCGAAATCTCTTTCTACAAGGAATTCAAAAAGTTTTTTTGTACAACAATTAGATAGTCAAACACTAGATTAACTAATCTTAGTCTAAAAGTGGTAGTTAAAAAAAAGGATATATTAACTGTTATATACCACATCAATTCTCCGATGTAGGTTTTCTCTAACACAACTCACTCACACATGCATTATAACATTCTTCTCTTCACTTGTGAACTCAATGTTAGGTCTACTCCTCCTTAATTCGGGTACCCTTCTGTCCCAATTTCATCCTTAGCTCGATGTTACACCACAACACCCACATGCCCAAAAACCATAACCATTGACTTTGATACCATTGTTGCAGAAAGTAAGCAATCAAACAATAAAGTAAACAAAATAAGATAATAAAGTGGACACTGGATTTACATGGTTTACTCGTAGTAACCTACGTTCATGGGAGAGCGGCAACAAATTTCACTATAAATCAAACAATATGATTTGCAACTGATGCACTTTCGCTTATTTGCAAGTTAAACAAATGTCACATCAAATAGACCTTGTTAATGGATAAGGCTTCTCGTACATATTTAACAGGATTTTTATCAAACCCACAATGGTTTTCACCTTCACAATGTTAAACGCGATATTACAAGCCAATGTTAACGAAATAACACCCATAACATGCTTATCCAGCACTTCCCAATTAGCTTACTCCATTGTCTTTGACTTTCTTTCTAAATAGAAGCAAGTGCAGTTTCATTTTATAGAGATAATCATCAATCTGCATCTTATAGAAACCAAAATCATTCCTATCAAATCTGTTGATTCTCACTTTTCCTTCTTCTGTCTCCAACTCAACCAAGTTTGGCTATGATACCATTTCTTAGGAGCATGCAATAGAAGCCCGATACCTTCATCTAGGGAGATCGCCAAGAGGAAGCCCAAACTCGAGCCCGTCAATATATCTAGTTGGACCCACTTTCACTCAAAACCCTAAGCCAATGAGTTATAGGTCAATTAGGATGTATCAATTACTCCACACCATATCAAGTCTCTAATGTGAAATTTCTTTAACACAACTCACTTACACGTGTATCCTAATGATAAGAATCATTTATTTTATCAACAATATTTAATCACACATCAATAATCAAATCTATTGATCAATCTTTATCAAATCACACGTCAATGGTCTATTCTATTGATCATTATGTTGCTCATTATCCAACCATGTTCACAATATAATGCCTAGTGATAATGCCATCAAGATTCTCGTTTGGCAAGATCCCAACCTATATGCATACCTAAAAATCTCTTACTGGGTTCACTACAAGAATGAGTATCAAATCATCATCGTTCAATAATCCACAAAACCAAATAGATTACCTATTGTAACTCAATTTATTAGTTAGAATACCGTTCGTATAACATTTGCCAATTCATTTCAAAATTCATTTTGTAGTAAAACTGCAATTCAAATTTTATGCAACAAAAATGTTATTTCGTAATTCATAATATATTACATAATATATTAAATCCCTATCACTTTCAAGACTTGAATTTCCAAATTGATATAAGAAGGAATAAGTACATTGGAAATCTTAAATTTTTTCATAAAAATGTAATTGAGTCCTAAATTATTTTTTTTAAAAGGATACAATTAAGTCCTAAAACTTGTCATAAATTGCAATTAAGTCTTAAAACTTGTCAAATTTGTCTAATCTAAGTCCTTTCATTGATTATGTTCTTTGAAAATTTTAGGACTCGGTTGCACTTTCGAGACAAGTTTTCAGACTTTATTATACATTTTGAAAATTTTAAGATTCGATTGAATTTTCGTGTCAAGTTTTAAGACTTAATTGCACCATATGAAAGTTTTAAAACTTAATTGCATTTTCATGACAAGTTTTATGAAATCAATTGCACTTATCCCACATAAGAAATAAGCACCACTCATTAAGCAAAGTGCTAACTCAACTACAAGTTGACTAAACTAAGCTTAATCACTAACAAACAACTCCAATGCGCCAATAAAATACTAACCGAAAGCAAATATTTTTTATTGTCCGCTATGCGTAGCTTGTGCGTAAAACTTAAAATTCATTCCGATCAAACTATAACTCAAAATTGATTTTCGTCAAACCCAATGAGTCTATCTTAACTATCATTTTCATAGCTCAGCAGCTCGTAAATCAAATCAAACTATTAAAAATTCATGTAACACTGAATTTATGACTTAACTCCAAATATTACTTTGATTAGATGAACAAAGGGTTCAAGTACTACAAATGAAGTAGGCTTGACTAGACAAGGTCTCCAAAGAGCCTATGTGCAAAACTCTGTTTTCTTTTCTTTTCTTTTTTCTTCCTTATGTAATATATGAGCTTTGGAAAAAAAAAAAAGGGAAAAGAAGAGGGTTTGAAAAGTCAACAAAAGAAGCTCAAGGAGAACAGTGGAAACTTTGGCTATCTTTAAAGAGAAGAGAGAGGAAGGGCTCAGGTAGAACGAAATAGGGGAAAGAAAGAAACAGGGGAGAGGAGATAAAGAAGAGAAAAGAAAAATGGGAAAATGGAAAAATGGAAAAATGGAAAAATTGAGTTATGGATAGACACTATTGTATTGGATTAGAAGACCAATCAAAGCAAATGCTGGCTTTCATACTATTAAAGGGATTTTCGATAGATGAGTGCGTCTAAACAAGTCGAATCACAAAATAACAAGTTTTACATGTAACCTGCATAAAAAAAAAAAAACTAATTTAAACTACTTCATGAAGTCAATGATCTCCCGGTATGGTTAGTAACTTTTAATCTCATCAAAAAGTCATTTCGACTTTCAAATTTTACTTCCCAAATTTTATAAGAATGTAAATATAATTTAGATAATCAAACCGATGGACAATGTCACAATATCCCAATCCAAAGGTGTTAAATTATTCTCGAGTTTGAGTGTTTGCAAAACGCAGTTCGCTTGAATGAGAAGTTCGTGGGACAGATTTAAAAAGGAGGGAAAAAAAAAGGATGGGCACACGCATATGAATTCTTTCTTCAGAATTCTTGCTAGAAGTTGTTATCCACCGTGGGGCCCAAACATACGATATTCCACGATTTCCTTTTAGCCGATGAAGCCTTCTCTACGAAGGAGTTCCCTGCACGTGAAAGAGAAAGAAGTGGGCCAGGTCAAACTTTGACCTAGGCACACGTATAAAAGGGTTTTATTTTCTTTCGGAAGTGAAGCCGCGAGAAGCAAAACAAGCCACTGTAGTCTCCGCCTATGTACGTGAGAATTCACATGTCCACACCACTTGAAGAAGAACCGCAAGATCTTGAAGCCTTGCGAAGCCGTACGTAGAGATTTTGTCGTGCAATAATTTTACACCGTGAGTTTATATCCTTGGAATTGTTTATTTATAAACACTTTGGGTTTATGGTTAAATTTAGGTGTGGAAAACACTTGAGCGATTGAGCGATTGTAAACTCTGATTCTCCGATTTTAGTGGATTATTTGCTGCTGGCTTTCCCCATGGACGTAGGTACCGATACTCGGACTGAACCGCGTAAATTGCTAGTATCCTTATTTTTCTCGTTTATTTCTCTGGTGATTTCGCGTTAACGTAAATTGTAAGATTCTGTCATTTCCGCATATTATATCCCAACAATCGGTATCAGAGCGTGGGGTTGGATTTCTTAATTGTGATTTAGAGCTTTTGCTTGTCTGATTATTATCTGAAAATTCTGTTATTGCAATTATATTTGAAAGGAAATCTAAGATTGAGAAGTTTGATGGGAGAAATAACTTTGTGTTATGGAGCATCAAGATGCGGGCTTTATTGATAACACAAGGTTTGGCCAAGGCACTAGATGGTGAAGATGAGTTGTCGATTATAATGAAAGCTTTAGAGAGGGTAGAGCTTATGAAAAAAGCGAAAAGCATAATCCTATTAAATTTGTCAAATGAGATCTTACTAGAGGTTATTGAGGAGAAGTATGCTGCAGCATTATGGGCAAAACTTCAAACACTCTATGTGAAGAAAAGTTTGAACAATCGCTTATACATGTTGAAGAAGATGTTTCAATTTAGATATACTGAAGGTACGTCTATCAGAACCCACTTAGATGAATTTAATAAACTCATGTTGGATCTGAAGAACGTCGGTAAGATACTTGATGATGAAGAGCAAGGCATGATGTTGTTAACCTCTTTACCAGAGTCATTGGAGCACTTTACTGATTCACTGTTGCAAGAGTGTACTACAATTACCTCATAAGAGGTAAAGTCCACCTTATTCTCTAAGGAGTGGCAGAGCAAATTGTGAGATGACGGTCTGGGAAAGGAGCAGCACAAGCACTGACAATTCAGGGTAGAGAACAACATCGAGAGCCTAGTAGCAGCATAGGTAAAAGCAGATCAAAACCATGCCATACAAAGTCCAAGGGACGCGTGAAGTGCTTTGAGTGTCACGATGATGGGCACATTAGGAGAGATTGTCCAAAGCGAAAAAAATAAAGTTGATAGGTAGAATGCTACAAGTAGTGTGGCAAATGTTGTTGAGGGGAGCACTAGTGATGCAGAAACTATTTTTACTTCGTCAGGAGACGAATGGGTACTAGATTCGGAGTGTTCTTATCATATGAAACATCATAAAAATTGATTTACTATTTACCAGACTGCAGATGGTTGTAGCGTTCTTTTGGGAAATAATGCAGTTTGTAAGGCTGTTGGGATAGGGATAATTTGGATCCGGATGCACGATGGAGTGATTCGCACATTGATAGATGTGAGGCATATACTGGAGCTCAAGAAGAACCTTATTTCTCTAGGGACACTCGATGACATCGGGTGTAAGTACACCGCTGAAGGTAGGGTACTGAAGATCTCTCGAAATGCCATGACAGTGATGAAGGGGAAGAAAGTGAATACTCTCTATCATCTACTAGGAGAGACCATGACCGGAACCGCTGCAGTTTTATCAGGTGAGTCAGATTCTAATTTGATTCAATTATGACATATGCGTTTGTAGCACATGAGTGAGGCAAGTATGATGATACTGAGTAAAAGGGGGTTGTTGAAGGGTCAGAAGACAGGAAAGCTAGACTTATGTGAGCACTACATCTATGGGAAGCAGCACTGAGTTAAGTTTACTACAGCTATTCATTTGACTAAAAGATCAATTGAATATATTCATTCAGACGTCTGGGGCCCGTCTTCGGTTCCTTCGAAAGGAGGTGCCTGATATTTGCTAACTTTTATCGATGATTATTCGAGGAAGGTATGGGTTTACTTTCTGAAGCACAAATATGAAGTATTTGCTTGGTTCAAGAAATTTAAGGCATTGATTAAGAAGCAGTTAGATAAACAAATTAAGTGCTTGAGGACCAATAATGGCATGTGATATAGCTAGTATAACCACCTAGAGGGGGATGAATAGGTGCACAAACAATTTATCGAGATACAGAAGCGATTCTAGGCAACCGATAGAAAGGAAGTTCTCTATTAATTAACAAAATGAAGTACGATCAAAGTAAAGAGAGTAAGGAAGAGAAAATTGAACACAAGGTTTATAGTGGTTCGGCTTATTTCAAGCTTACGTTCACTCTTCCGCACTGACAGCCCACCGGCTGGATTTCACTATGAACAAAAGAGAAGTTATAGCACAGCTTTTCCTTGATTCCACTGTGTAGATGTTTTACCACACCTCCTCAAGGTTTCTCACAAATATAGACTCTCTTTTGTATACAAGGATTCGCTCAAAGGAATTGTCTAAACAATAGGAAGCTTCAGACTTTGGAATTCTTCTATTGCGCACACCTCGAACAACTTAGAACGTCTTCCTTATATACTCCTTTACGCCATCATCCTCGTTGGCACTTACCAAAGGAATTCCTCCAATCTACCCGTTGGACGGAATCAATTAAGAAGATTATTCGAGCTATAAAAGGAACGTGTCGATAGCCCATCAATCATGTTCGCCTATACAATCAGGATCTCGGTTTCCATAAGTAGAATCTTCCAAGAATATTTAGGCAATCATCGGATCCTTAATCTTCGAGTCAATCTCGATCAATCAAAGAATTCCGTTATGTCTTTTCCATCCAAAAGATCTTCTCCAGTCGATAAGGTCATATCTTTAATGAAACATCCAGTTCTGGATAACCTTTCTTCAACGGATTCGAGACTGTCAATGAGGATAGACTTTGAGTCTTAAGTCTGGCTGTCCCGAGATCTTCAGACTTTAAATAGTAGAGTCTGCAAACCTTCAGACTAGACTGATGGAAACGTTTTGTCAGCTTCAAAACACTTCAAGAAGATTTCTCCAACAGCATGGAGTCCTGCGGTAAAGATTTCACCAAGCTCGGCGAGAAAGAAGGTATATTGAGACACCATACAGTATCTAGGACACCATAATAGAATGGCGTGGCAGAACAGAAGAACAGAACTTTGCTTGAGCGAGCTCGATGTATGCTTTCGCATGCAGGACTTGGCAAGGAATTTTGGGTCGAAGTAGTGAACATGTTATGTTACCTGGTTAATCGATCTCCATCATTTGCTATCGAGTGGAAGACTCCTAAGGAAGTATGATCGGGGAAACCTGTTGATTATTCCGGATTACAAATATTCAGATGTCTTGCGTATGCTCATGCGAGTAATGATAAGCTTGAGCTAAGGGCGAAAAAGTGCATATTTCTGGGTTATGCACATGGGATGAAAGACTACCAACTGTGGTGCACCGATCCCAGATCACTTGGTTTTATAATCAGTAGAGATGTGATCTTCAACGAGATTGCAATGCTTCAACAGATGAATTTTATGACACAACTAGCAGAGAAGACAGATCATGGTGTCATAAGTGAGGTGGAGCTTCAAGGGGAGACTTCAGAGACCTCGAAGGTAACAGAAGTTAAGACTACAGATGAAGCCACAATTCCTGAAGTCGGTAATAGTGAACAACCAGCAAAGTCGCAACAGACTATAGCCGCAGATAGACAAAAAGGCAAATTAAACCACTGATACGTTATGGTTATACAGACATTGCTTATGCATTGACTGTAGGTGATGAGGTGGAGACAGATAAGCCTTCATCTTACTCTAAGGTGATGGCTAGTTTGGAGTCATCGCAGTGGCTAGGGGCTATGAGTGAAGAGATGAAATCACTCTATCGAAATCAGACATGGGAGATGGTCAAAGTACCCAAGAGCTAAAAGATTGTCGGAAGTAAATGGGTCTTCAAACAGAAAGAGGGCATTCCCGGTGTCGAGGCAGCGAGATATAATGTGAGACTTGTGGCGAAGGGATATACATAACGTGAGGGCATTGACTACAATGAAGTGTTCTTTCCTGTGGTAAGACATATTTCTATTCGTGAGTTAGAGCAGCTAGATGTGAAAACTGCGTTTTTTCACGATGAGTTGGAGTAGTAGATTTATATGAGGCAACCAGAGGAATTTGCTATTCTAGGTAAGGAATATCATGTTTGCTTGTTAAACAAATCTTTGTATGGGCTAAAACAATCTTCTAGACAGTGGTATAAATGTTTTGATATTTTCATGGCTAGTCAAGACTATTCAAAAAGTCAGATGGATAGCTGCGTTTACTATAGGAGATTGGAGAATAGTTCTTTGATTTATTTACTCTTATATGTTAATGATATGCTGATAGCAGCTAAGGATATGTTTGATATTGATGTGCTGAAGAGGCATTTAAATGCTGAATTTGAGATGAAAGATTTAGGTGCTGCAAAGAAAATTTTGGGTATGGAGATTTTGCGTGATAGGGCTGCAGAAATTTTACGTCTATCTCATAAGAAATATATTAAAAAGATAGTGGCACATTTTAACATATAGTCGGCAAAATCAGTAAGTGCACCTTTAGCGAAGTACTTTAAACTTTCAGATAAATTATCACCACGACCGAGGAGGAGGAGGAGGAGCATATGTCCCGTGTTCCATATTCTAGTGCCGTGGGTAGTATTATGTATGCTACGGTGTGCATTAAGCCTGATATTTCACAAGTTGTGAGTGTGGTTAGTCCCTATATGAAGCTTTCTGGTAAAGCTCATTGTGAAGTGGATCCTTAGATATTTGAAGGGGATAACAAATGTGGGTATAGTGTACGGAGGAACGACAATGGCAGTGAAATCACTGTTTTGTGGATTCGGATCACGTCAGTGGGGATAAGTACACTAATTGTGTCATAAGTTATATACGGCGCTCACTTTGGTGCCAAAAGTTTCCGTCGAATCATTTAAGTGTCAAAAAATTTGAAAAACGCTCACTTTGGTGCCAACGCCGATCTAATTTTATTAATTTCTTATGCTAATGTGGCTCGTCGGAGTTTCCATTAGATCACTTAGGCCTTCAAACGACGCCGTTTTAGCATCCTAACACCAAAACGACACCGTTCGTGTTTTCCTCCAAATTCAAAATGCTAAATACCCAAACGATGTCGTTTTGTGTCGTCTTCTTCCCCGAGCAGATTCATCTTCTTCCTCGAATAGATCTAGCAACACTAATGTTAGGGAAATCCCTTATGATGTTTTGAAGATGACAAAATAAATCAAAGGCTACTAACATGTTTGATGGTTGAGTAATAGACCATGCGAGATGATAGAATATGTAAAGGATATTGTTAAAGTGCGAAGACGACCGAAGACCGAACGTAACACATGTCCAAAGTATATTTAGAAGATTTCCAAACTTCTGTGTCAAAGTCTGAAGACATCCAGACTTTAGTGTCAAAGTCTGTTCTACATCAGAAGTCTGTCAACTCAGACAAATTCCAGACTGAACGTGAATGATGAACCAGAAGACGGACTCTATGTTGAAGGGCGAACTAGAAGACGGACTCTATCTTTGAAGCCGAACTAGGTACGGACCTTAAAGCTAAATGCGTTCGAAGCGTATATGTTCAGACCCAGATTGTAAAGTCTACAGACTCAAATTGTAAAGTCTACAGACTCATATTGTAAAGTCTACAAACTCAGACTTTATATCCAGATTCGATGAATCGTAACTCAAGCCCAATCATACAACGGTTAGTGATCTGGTTTGGATTCCACATCAAGATTGATTTGATTGACTCAATCTATTTGATTGACGATTGGATCTTGAAGACAAGAATTTTCTATACAAAAAAGCTTTACTTATGGAAACTAAGATTTCGTTTGTATGGGCGATCGGAATCAATTTGGGATTTTACCTTTGTCACTCAACGGCTACCAAATCTTCTAGATACTTCAATGGGTATACTGGAAGACGATTCTCCGGGATATTGTCCAACGGGTAGTTTGGAAGTGGAGGAGTATTTAAGGAGATCATGGACCGATGAGCAAGTAAGAGACGGAGCATAGAATTTATAATTCCAAAGTCTGAGCGACTTTCGATTATATACTTGTCTCTTGAGAGCTTAAATGTTTGTAATCGTGAGAGAAATACCAAAAGAGTGACTTAGTGAGATAGTGTGATCTACTACCAAGTGTTTGCACTCGAAGTTGTAATCTCTTATTGATTGCATAGTGGAATCTAGCCAAGAAGACTGTTATCGTGGGAGAGTGGACGTAGGCTTGGATTAAGCCGAACCACTATAAATCTTGTGTTCTTATTCTCTTCCCTAACTCATTTATTTTGTTCATACTAACACTCTCAATTGGTATCAGAGCTCGTGTACTCACTTTGTTTGAAGTGTTTTACTTCAGAGTAAAAGATCCATGACTAGTATATTGGCACCAGGACTTATGGAAGGGCAAAGCAACACAAGGCCACCATATTTCGATGGAAGAAAATACAAGCAGAATGGCCAGAAAAGAACAATAAAAGAAGATGATGAGTAAGGAAATTTATGCTTGATGGCACATTCAGAATCTGAGTCTGACTCAAACACAGACTCAAAACCAGAGTCTGACTTAGACACAGACTCAGAATCCGATGAGGAAATCGAGAAAATAATGGAAAAGAAGAAGTTGGTAAGGAATGTTTTTGGGTACATAATTCTCATTATGCTTGAAATTCGATATATAATTGATTGATTCAGATTTTATAATGATCATATTTTGCTTTATGGAAGAAAGAATTGTATGATTTGTTTTTGTGATTTGTGAGTTAAGATTTGATTTAGTATGTGTGATTATTTGAGATAATTCAGATTATTTGGTTTAATTTTATGCTCTCAAATTGTCATATTTTGCAAAGTAAAAATCCGATTCAACGTTATACTAATTTTGCAAGATATTTTTTTCTGAGATATTCAAGGATTTTATTCTCTCTGATTTTATTGTACTATGACTAAGTGAGAATTTATTTTTCAAAATAAATCATTGTGCATAATATTCTTTCTTTGAATACTTTGTTACGATGAATTAAGAAAGAATATTTGATTATGGAGATTTCTATTTTACTCTAACGTCAAGGAAGGATCCAAATTGATGGATACCAAAAAGGGAAATGAGTTGATTACAGGAAATTCTTTAAGGGAATGATGATTGCGAATCTACGCAGATTTTGGTGCAATCAGAAAATATCTCCTGCGACAATTGCAACAATTGTTTCTATTCGCAAATATTGTCATAATCACAGGGGGAGAAATCAAATCCAAAAGAAAAGGGAAAGAATCATGATCATCTCAAAAAGGCAACAAATTGAGGTGGAGCTTTGATCAATTATGGAAAAATCTTTTTGAATTGATCGTGATCTTATTATGAATGGAAGGAAAGGTAAATTTGTTAGAATTTGTTCAAAAAATCCGGTTAGTGCATCTTTTATTACCTTTTATCATTAACAAATCTCTTACCGATATTATCATTTTATTATGACAAAAATGGTACGTGCAAATTATGATGCATATGTGATTTTTATTGGATATTTGTTGATATATATGATCGAAGTGAGCTATATTGCATATCTTTAATATTCGACTTACTTTATAAAAGCTGATTTTTGGAAATTATATGTCATTTTATATTCTATACGTGAATCCATTATTATCGCTTTTTGTTTATGACAAAAAGGGGAGAAGTTATGAATATACATATGTGTTGATTGGTTGATATTATTTATTGCATAATATTGAGCTGCGATTATTTTTCTATATATTCTTATACTCAATCTATTTGTTATCTTCGATATCTTTTGATTTAAAAGTATGTTTAAAAATCTGCATATTCAGAAATTGTTTTGTCATCATCAAAAAGGGGGAGATTGTTAGGGAAATCCCTTATGATGTTTTGAAGATGATAAAATAAATCAAAGACTACTAACATGTTTGATGGTTGAGTAATAGACCAAGCTTATGATAGAACATGTAAAGGATATTGTCAAAGTGCGAAGACGACCAGAAGACAGAACGTAACACATGTCCAAAGAATATTGTGAAGATTTCCAGACTTCTGTGTCAAAGTCTGTTCTACATCAGAAGTCTGTCAACTCTGACAAATTCCAGACTGAACGTGAATGATGAACCGAAAGACGGACTCTATGCTTTGAAGTTTGAATCGGGTAAATGCGTTCGAAGCAAATATGTTCGGACCTGTTGTAAAGTCTACGGACTCAAATTGTAAAGTCTACAGACCTAGATTGTAAAGTCTACAGACTTAAACTTTACATCCAGATTCGATAAATAGTAACTCAAGCCCAATCATACAACGGCTAGTGATCTGGTTTGGATTCCACATCAAGATTGATTTGATTGACTCAATCTATTTGATTGACGATTGGATCTTGAAGACAAGAACTTTCTATACGAAGAAGCTTTACTTATGGAAACCAAGATTTCATTTGTATGGGCGATCGGAATCAATTTGGCAATTGCTACCAAATCTTCTAGATACGGAAGCTGTCCAATGGGTATATTGGAAGACGATTCTTCGGGATACTGTCCAACGGGTAGTTTGGAAGTGGAGGAGTATTTAAGGAGATCATGGACCGATGAGCAAGTAAGAGACGGAGCGTAGAATTTATAATTTCAAAGTCTAAGCGACTTTCGATCATATACTTGTCTCTTGAGAGCTTAAACGTTTGTAATCATTATAGAAATACCAAAAGAGTGACTCAGTGAGATAGTGTGATCTACTACTAAGTGTTTGCACTCAAAGTTGTAATCTCTTATTGATTGCATAGTGGAATCCAGCCAAGAAGGCTGTTATCGTGGGAGAGTGGACGTAGGCTTGGATTAAGCCGAACCACTATAAATCTTGTGTTCTTATTCTCTTCCCTAACTCATTTATTTTGTTCATGCTAGCACTCTCAACCAACAGCACCAAACCAACAACACCAGCAATGGAGAACTATCAACACCAGTAATTTTCCAGAAAAGAAACCACGCATTCGCCTCCGCCCTCCCCCAGTAGTTTTCCCCCATTTTTAATCACCTTATCAACCTTTCAAATCCCCGAATCTCAGCCTCACCACCGCCTTTTCCCAAGAAATATTGCTCGGTGCAGAGGAAACGCGAGCTTGAAGAATCCCTAAAAACACGAGCGATCCGGCCAATGGTAGCCGCGAAGATCTGGAACGCCACGGAGGTTGTTGGTGAAGCCAACTGCTACGAAGGCGGTGGCCGTGGCCCCGCCATCCCCTCCTCCACCCTCATCGTTGACACCTCCCTCTTTCTTGGGATTTTCTGTTTGTTTTTTTTTTTTCTTTCTTTCTTTTGTCTTGCTGTGGCAAGCAACTACAATGGAGGTTGAGGGATGGCGGCTAAGCGACGGTGGCTGAGGGACGGCGGCCAAGTGATGGTGGCTAAGGGACGGCGGCTGAGCGACGGTGGACGAGCAATGGTGGACAAAAAAACCCTAATTTCAATCTCCAAATAAAATTAACAAAACAGCGTCGTTTTTGTGAGGGTATCCACGTAGGATGGCAAAACGACGTCGTTTAAAAGGCTTCTCGATTTTTTTTTTTTAAATATAAAAGCCACGTAATTATTTTAGTCGGAATTTTTCGCGGTGGCACCAAAGTGATCGTTTTCCCTCCAATTTGGCACTTAAGTGATCCGACAAAAACTTTTGGCACCAAAGTGAGCACCGTACACAACTTATGGCACCATTAGTGTACTTATCCCATGCCGGTGACTTGGACGATTGCAGATCTTTAACAGGGTACATGTTTACGCTAGTGGGTGGTGAAAGCATCCTTACATGATCACATTGCCTTGTCTTCAACTGAGGTAGAATACATGGCACTAATCTTTATAGCGAAAGAGGCAATATGGTTATAAAATTTGCTCTCGGACTTCGAATTAGAACAGAAAAGTGTAGATATACACTGTGATAACTAAGGTGCGATATATTTGGCGTATAATCCAGTTTATCACAAGTGAACGAAGTATATCAATATCAGGTACCACTTCATCCAAGATGTATTAGTTAAGGGTATTGTTATTGTCAAAAAGATTGCTACAGCAAATAATCCGGCAAACATGATGACTAAGTCTATTCCTTTTTTTTGGCAAAGCTCAAGCTTTGTTTGAGTTCTATTGGCGTCTATGGAGAGTGAACGTCTATCAAGGCGTTAGGAGAGCATTATGGATAATGGCTATAACTTGGCTTTAAACATTGGGCTTCAAACATCTAGCCAAGGTGAAGAATTGTTAAATTATGTTTTGAGTTTAAGTGTTTGCAGAACGCGGTTTGTTTAGATGAGAAGTTCGTGGGACAGATTTAAAAAGGAGGAAAAAAAAGGATGGGCACACGTATACGAATTCTTTCTTCGGAATTCTTGCTGGAAGTTGTTATCCACAGTGGGGCCGATGAAGCCTTCTCTACAAAGGAGTTCCCTGCACGTGAAAGAGAAAGAAGTGGGCCCAGGTCAAACTTTGACCTGGGCACACGTATAAAAGGATTTTATTTTCTTTCGTAAGTGAAGCGGCGCGAAGCAAACCAGTAGTCGAGATAAGAATAGGAAAACCTACGAAAAGATTTTTGATCACCTTGTTTGGGAAGCTATGAAGCATGTGGGTGGGGAATGAGAAATTACGGAAAATTTGCAAATCTATAATTTGCAAAGCGAAAGGCCAGAAAGTTGGTGTTTCCGAAAAATGAATAACTTTAAAAAAATTCTTGACTTTAATATTTATGTAAATATTTTGATTGTTAACAAAAAAAATTGTTCATGATAGATTTTATTGATAATGAAAATAATTTGTTATTTAACTTATTTTTCTAAGCAATGAGACCAATCAAAATTAGGAAAGCATCTTTTGAATTGTTGATTCCGATTATTTTACAAAAGTTGAAAATTATGAAATAGATATTTTCTGGGGAAAACGATCCATCTTCTTTTTTTTTTTTTTTTTAGAAAGATGTTTACTCATTTTCCCTTACCTCATCTTTTCCACCAGGTTTACTACATTTATACTTCATTCACCACGATACTTACAAGAAATACACAAATAAAAGCATTTTCCACCCTATTTAAATTAAACGAAAATAACTTCCATCACCTCCTCTTTTTCCACCTCATTTTTCTCTGTGCTTATATTTTCTCCACCCTCGATTGTAAAATCTCTCTAACACTTTTGAATCAAAACTTAATAAAGATATTCTTATATTTATCGGGTTTTTTGTTTCCCTAAATCGACTAAAATCTTCTAGAAATTTATCGTTAAACCATATTTAGTTTTTTTATATCATTTTCTCACTTTTCCAATTAGAAAATCAAGATACGGCCAAAATAATAATAATAATTAAAATAAAGAAAATCCGGATTGGTAATTTCCAATATTTGCACCCCGCGTGACGCGAACGCGGTTTGGCTTCCTTATATAAGAAGAAGGCCAGCCGGTAAACTTCCCATCCACCATTTCGCTTCTTCTTCTTCTTCTTCTTCTTCTTCTTCTCCTCCTCTTCCTCGATCGATCATCGATCGCCGCCGATCTTCGTACTTTCCGATTCGAGTGGCCGATCGTCGGTTCGTCGCTTTCGCCGTTTTCGCTAAGGTTCGCTTCGCTTCTCTTTCCGACGCGCTCTCTCCGTATCAGTTTCTAGCGAAGTAGCGACGAGGAAGAAGTTCCCCCCGGTTAGGGTTTTCCGTTCTTCTTTCGACGATGACGATGACGATCTCCCGCTCGCCGCCGGTGGGTTTTCCAGAAAGTGGTTGCCCACCGCTGACGACGGCGTTTGGTAGTCGTTCGCGGCGATTGTTAGGGTTTCTTAATCCCGAAGGAATCGGGGGTTTTGTTCCGCCTTGAAGGAGGATCGGGAAATTAGGTTTGATTACTGGAATTTATGTTGAAAAGGCTCGGACGATGCGACGTGGTTGTCGACATCTACTGTCTCTACTTCGTTTTCTAGAATTTTATTCGCTTCTGCTTCTGCTTCTGGGTGAATTTGATTTGGTTGGAACCGAAACGAAAGAGATGGGAATCATGATGGATGGATGGAGATGTTTATCCATTCTCTTATAGGTCGATCGTTCTTATTGTTGGTGATAAGAGGAATTTAAATGCTTGGGATTGCTGACTACAGCGGACCTTGGCTTTTCTGCAAAGGGATCTTCTTGCGAGAACGAGTTCTGATGCTTTGAGTTAACTTTGGATAGGTCGTTCAGTTAAGCGATTGATAGCATGGCTATTAAGACAGCAAGGAGTACTGTGGGTTGGCCACAACAGCTTCCAACAGAAGCACCCACGGTCCGCAGAGTTTGCAAGTACTGGTTAGCAGGGAGGTGCAACCGGAATCCCTGTAGTTTTTCACACGATCCATCTCTTCTGCGCAATGTTTACCATCGAGCTGCAAAGCAGTCGAGTCGTATGGCTGAGGATTGCCCTGGGAGGAAGGCCCCTGAATCTAGTCCAGTGAATTCAGCAAGTTTGACTTCTAGAGAGAGAAGTGAATCGTTGACAAATAAAAACCCTCTGAAGCCCCAAGAAAAACTATGCAATTTCTGGATAACAGGCAACTGCGTGAAGGGCAATGCATGTCCTTTCTTGCATTCGTGGTTTCACGGTGTTGATTTTGCTATGTTGGCAAAGCTTGAGGGCCATAAAAAGGTACCATTTAGAGATTAGTTTTTGCCTTCTGTGTTCTCCAGACTATAGCTGGAGAAAATTTAGTTGCAACTCTAATTTGTTTCCGTCTTTTTTCTAATTAAGATGTCGAAATATCATTTGCCTGTCTGGCATAAAAATGGGTCTGGACTCACTGATGCTTTTTATGACAGGGTGTTTCTGGGATAGCACTTCCTTCCGGATCTACTAAGCTCTACTCTGGAAGCAAAGACGGAACGGCTAGAATCTGGGACTGTCACACTGGTCAATGTGATCAGGTGATCAACCTTGGAGGAGAAGTTGGGTGTTTTACTTGTGAAGGTCCTTGGGTGTTTGTTGGCCTGCCTAATACCATTAAGGTGAGCGGTTGGCTGGGTCTACTTTGTCCTTCGTTATTTTTTTCTTTTTATGGGGGAATTCTTGAATTGGTGAACTGCTGAACTCTAATTCATTGCTTTCTCTTGCATTTCTTGTAGGCACATAATATCCAGAATGGTGCTAGCTACAATATCAGTGGACCAGTTGGACAGGTTCATGCTCTGGAAGTTGCTAATGACATGCTTTTTGCTGGAGCCCAGGTAATTTATTATTAGAAAGAATTTAATCAATTTAGATGATTCATCTGCCGTAATATTGTCTTGTCCGTTTCTTTGGAATCTCGTTCCTCTGTGAATTAGCAACATAAGTGATATAAAAGTTGATGCTGAGTGTGAGGATGGATTTTTGGTTCAGACCTGAAATTCTTGTCTTATTCTTCTTTATGTGGGGCCCACCTGAGTCGGCATTCATCTGATCACTGACTGCCTCATTTGTTGATCCTTGTGATGAATTGCATTGGCTTTCAATGATTATGCTGAACAAAATTTCCTTCTAGGATGGCACTATCTTGGTGTGGAAAGGAGGTAGTGAGGCTGATCCTTTTCAGATGGCTGCGCCTCTCAGGGGTCACAAGCAGGGCGTGGTATCATTAACTGTTGGGCGCGACCGGTTGTATTCTGGTTCCATTGACCAGACCATAAGGGTAAGCTGGCCTATCTTAGATGTCTCGCCCCCTGATTTAATCTAGTTGTGTGTCCTGGGAAGGCATTACTTGGCTGTTGGAGTTTATGTTTTCTTTTGCATCACCTCTATTGGTTGCTACATCCTTTCTGTATCTTTCTGCCGCACTGCGCTGTAATATCGTCCTGACCCCTGACCTCTTTCTTGTTTTCTTCTCTGCAGGTGTGGGACTTGCACACTCTGGAGTGTGTTCAGGAACTTGTTGGACACACTGATGTGGTGATGTCACTTCTTTGCTGGGACCAGTACCTGATATCCTGTTCATTAGATAAGACAATTAAGGTCTGGGGGGTTGCCACTGAAGGAGGCAGCTTGGAAGTTGGCTATACACATCATGAGGACCATGTATGTTGCTCGCTTTTTCTTCTTTTTTTTTAGTACTCGTGTGGATTAGGGTATTTTGTGGTTGATGATGGTACTATAAGAAAAAGTGTAGATTATATAGGGTGAAATTGTGTTTTCTTTTATTGTCTTCAGATGTGCAAAGTGCGTGGACCTGTTTTACAATCTAAGATTCGCAAATTGCTTTTTGGTTTTATTTCTGCAGTTAAAATTAACTATATGAATAATATGGACTGAAGATTTGTAATATAGCCGTACTGTCAAGTACCTTCCATGTGCTTGCTCTATGCGGGGAAGACATGAATTTTCATCTTACACCTGTTGGTGTTTTGTCAGTTTCTTGCTGTGCTTCTAGTCTCATGGAAGTGATGTAGTATCATTTGTTGATGTTGCGAGTATCATTTTGTCCTGCACAGGGAATTCTTGCACTGTCAGGGACGATTGATGCACGTGGTAAGCCGGTCCTTCTCTGTGCATGCCTTGACAACACCGTTCGGCTGTACGAGCTCCCATCGTAAGTTCAAATAATTTCTCTAATTGGTTTGACATCCTGTCTCTCAGTGAGACTGTTCTCATCTTCTGCTTGGCTGACTTTGTGCATCGTACACCAGGTTCACCGAAAGGGGCAAGATATTCTCAAGACGAGAAGTTAGGACTCTTCAAACGGCTCCCGGAGGCCTATTCTTCACCGGAGACGCTGCGGGGACACTGACCGTTTGGAACTGGTTGGATCCTCCAAAGAGCCAAGAAGAGCAGCTTCCTCAATCGATGGAGTCATGCTAAGTAGAAGACAGAATCAAGCTATTTGACATTGGAGTTCAAATTTCGCAAGGAAGACAATGTCATCTATGCTACGATGCAACTGGGATTGTGATTGAGAGCAAGAAACGGGACGGCTGTACCTACTTACTGTCTGCCCCGCAATACCAGTTTTGGGCTGTCTTTTTTGTATAGACACTGATTTTTTTTTTTACAGCAACGGCTGGACTTGTATATGATTCCTCATTAGTAATTGAAATGCCTTTTGCTTGTCGAATGGAAACCTTTTTTTTTTTTTTTTTTCCTTTTTGAGAGAGTTTACAGTGGAATTCTGATTATCGTTTTGTCTGTACGTTTGTTCAAGTCTTATTACTGAAAAAGCGAAATTAAATAGAAGCGGTAAAAATAAATGATGACTAAACTTTACTTCAAAATTGTTGCATTTGCTTCTCACTCTGATAAAAAGAAATTCACATCACATCGCGCAGGCAGACTTCTGTATGGATAAAAATTGTTCGATGGGAAACTGATAAATGAACTTCATAAGAACGTGGAATAAAATCTCATTCATTACACACTACAATTCAAGTTGAATAAATCTTATAAATTAAAACTGATACACGGGATTTCTTTAAAGCTCATGAAACTAATAAGAAGTTCCCTCTTCAAAGGCATCAATCTACTGAACAATTATGAGTGTATCAACTCAGCAAAGGGATTTCAAAGGACTGCAGAAATGTGAAAATTTGTAGAATTTACATTAGGAAAATGGTTAATATCCTAAAAAATCCCAAACCGATAAGCTTGTGATAAATTTATTTCAAATTAATTTTTTGACCACCAAAAAACCTAAATTTGTACATCTTTAACAAATTTACCTCAAACTAGTATACTTGTAACAAATTTACCTTATGTTAGTTTCCTTTAAATTTTACTATCAAATTACTAATTTAAATTACACGTGACAGTTAACCGATATGCCAATTTGGGATTTTATTCTCTATTTGTCACAGCTATACAATTTTTGTGATTTTTTGTGATACTAATATAATTTAACGGATGGTACGTACAAATGTACCAATTTGGGATTTTTGGGGGGTCAAATAAATTTGTTTGAAGTAAATTTATCACAAATATATCGGTTTAAGGTTTTTTTTTTATAATAAGTCGGGGTAAATTTATCACAAGTATATTAAT
>SISH04000072.1:0-46516 GCA_004368105.4 Eucalyptus melliodora | reverse complement strand
TTCTTTCCAATATGCTCCGACACGCGAGTCCAAAATTCCGACACGCGATTCCGACACGCACGTGGTCAATTTTAAAAATTTCTAATACTTGAGGGGTCAAAATATAAATATACACAAAAGAAGTAATAAAAAAAATAACAAAAATTGCTATAAATATACACACACGGGGTCAATTTTTTTTCAGTTTTATTTTTTTAGAATTGTTTTATTTTTTTAAAAAGTCTTTTACTCTGAAAGAAGTAATAAAAAAATGTTATATATGATAAATAAATAAATTTAAAAATATCATTTCAGCATTTTTATTTAAACAATGTTTTTTTCCTCTAAGTTTTGTGTATTATTGTAACAAATTAAAATAATGAATGATATTATTTAATATTTTTGTGTAAATTAATTCTCTGCTATTTTTATTATTATTATTTATTTATGTATTTATATATAAAATTATATTTAATATATAACGTGTCGGAACGTGTCGAAATTCTCTATTTTTAAGAAATGACGTGTCGACGTGTCATGTCGTGTCGTGTCGTGTCGTGTCACGTGTTACAAATCCGTGTCGGTGCTACAGAGGGGAGTACTACGAGTTCCATTCCCACCTTCAAGTCCTCCTGTCATTGGCTCTTCTTCAACCTCCGTCTCGAGGCCTACTTTTTTGTCTCTTTTCGACCTTTGAAGTCTCGATCACGGAAGCTCCCATTAAACTAACAGATTGCCTCGCTCTCCGTCTCTGCTCAATCCAATTACGTCAGATTCTTGAGAAAAAGGGAAAACCCTCTTCGTTTTTTTATCAGACCCACAATTTTTCTCGATCTAAACCGTCCTCCAGCAGCGACCCAATCCTCAAGAAACCTCAAGGAGCTGCACTCGCAGAGGACCAAACAAGAGAACCAAATCTTGATGGCCAAGTGCTTCAGCCTTACAGCGATAAGGGACAGATGGTTCCGTGGGATGCAATCATACCATCTAAAGAACATGCGAAGTTCTCTTCATTCACACAACCAACAAGTACCGACTGACAGATCAGGTGAACTCATTACTCTCTCTGCTCTGCTTTGTCTCCCCTGTTAAAGGCCATGGCCAATTCAGAGATAGGGCTTCTGGGTTCTCATCATCGTGCATAATTTCCTAGAGAGTGCTCTATGAACCTTATGTTTGAAGTCATTATTGTGTCACAGACACATACTGCAAGATACTGATCTGCATCTTGATCATCTATATACTTTTAAGACCTTACTCATTGAAAAATTCTCACGTTTTAGGAGCTTGCTTGTTTGTGGAAGGAATGAAAGAAATGAGAAAATGTTCTATGTCTAAGTTATGCAATTCTCCTCCCCATGATAAATGGTATCCTTTCCTCCACTTTCAGGGAAGCAATTTACGGGGCAAAGAATTCAACTTGACATTGCATTGGCACGTCATGCCCAAGACCGGCAAGATGTTTACAGACAAGATAGTTATGACAGGATATCACCTGCCCGAGGATTACAGATAATGCCTCTGAGCCTCTAATAGTGTGCTTTAGTGTCACTGTAGTCTCTTTACTTGAGGGATACAAAAAGGATGTCTTGGTTTATTGTTCTCCGTGAAAAGTTGAGACTTGCAACTAATTGGATTTCCATGGACGGACTTGTTTTTTCCTATGTGACAATTCAATTGAGAGATCAAAGAATGAGTCATGCAATTTTTGAAGCTGTGCGGTCAGTTGATGTAGCAAAGAATTTTATGACGGCGTTTCACCTGGGTAGACAAAGTGGATGAGATTTTATATGCGGAAAAATAGCTATCGTTTGGTTCGTACTGCCCGTTTGTCCTATTTCTCCATCAACTGAAGCACGTTCCTTGCCCCAGATTAGTTGTAACATGGTAGCTCATGTAAAAAATAAACTCACTTACCTGGCTATATACTTAACAGGATGACTACCTTTCGTATGAAATTTTGAAAGTTCAGCGGCTATATTGGGAAAAAGATATTCAAGGACCATATAGAATATTAAAGAAATGTTTAGAAACCACCCGTATCATATTCCTTTTTTATTTATTGAATTCTAGTTTGAGTTAATTTATCATATAGTGGAATCCGTTAAAATTTTTATTCAAGGACCATCTATTTTCATGAAACAACTAATTAATTGAGCGCTTTGTGCTTTAATTTTATAGAGGATAGCCAATCATTTCCCAAATTTTCGTATGGTTAACATTGCCCCCTAATCACGTAATTTGGCAATTTCTGGCCATCTGAAGACAATGTAACAACTTGGTCTGATGAAGGCAGGGAGTCAGTTGTCGTGACTTGGGGACTTGAACAAAGAGCGGCTCCTAGCAAGCTTATGAGATGGCGAAGGAGGCAAGAATGAATTGAAATATGCAACGAATAGGGGGAGAGTGATTCTAAGAAATATATGTGAAAGAAGGAATTAATTCGGAAGCATATTTTAATGTAGTAGTAAACTTGCTTTCAAACTCTAAAATTAAGCACGCCTAGGCTAGAGTATTACCAACATTAGTGACTTTTTAGGTAAGCTTATGCTTGTACACTAAAGGACAAAATGGTAATGCTTAATATGGGATAACTCAAAGTAGACAATACCTCAATTGAAGGCTCCCTTCAAGTAGAAGTTTAGTTTAGGAATAAATCAAGCAAAAGCTAGTGGGCCCGTACTAACCTAGTTTGATGAGGGTAAGGAGTAGTCGTCGTCATGGTTAGAGGGCCTGAACAAAAGCGGCGCTTCGAGGATGGCAAAGAGAGGAAGAATAAACTAAACTATACAATGAATAGGAGAAAGCGATTTTGACACACGCATACTTGCAAATTTTAATTAACTCACAGGCCCTTTTCTAACATAATGGCAAGCTTTGCTTTGAGAAATCCAAAGTAAAGTAAGCCTAAATTAGAGCACTATAAGATATGTTAAAGTGTCTGTCTGTATGCTTAAGGACAAAATTATGAGGTTTAGTATGAGGCGGGTTAAAGCAGATAATACCTCAAGTAAGTTAACATGGGATGTCATGCAAAATAGCCCAGAGGAGAACTTTCCTGCTCTCCTTTTCTTGTTCAACTCATAATTCAAAACCTGAAAGAAAAGTAACAGGAACTGCAAAATGAGAGTACCGTCAAACTGACGCTTAACATGACATCGACTTCACTGAGCAATTCAACAATATGCTTTCCCATCGGACGCATGGTATCAAGTTTCACAACAATAATGAATGCAGAATCTCATACCAATTCCACAGTGAAGAGCACATCAACATATTCATTTATATATCAAGATGATTCCAATTCATGAAGACGTTACAAAGTTTTGTGCATCCATGCACATAGAGAACTATCCAACTAGGCAGCTAGCAACTCAGAGCCCCCCATCATTTCTTTGTTTACTATGTATATCCACGCAACAGTGCAACAACCAGATAGGTTATTCAAGCCATTCAATAAGATAAACACGGATCCCTGGAAAGATGAATTGGATAGAGGAAATGCATCTGAGAATTTTATCTTCCTTCAACCAAAGTAATGTTGATGGTATTCCTGGACAAGATGTTTCCTTCTTGTGATTGAAGGTGAACTTCGGGAGTCGTTGAGCTATGAAATGTAATTGTGGGTTGCTTTGGCTCTGGAAGATCGGACTGCCCACTTAGCATTAAAACCACGGCCGACATGTTGGGTCTGTCTGTGGCATGGTCCTGCACACAGAGAAGCCCTAACTGAATGCACCTCATCACTTCCGATGGTGAAAATGCGTTGGCAATGGCTTCATCCATTAGGTCCAATCCTCTGCCTTCGCAGCACAAGTGCCAAGCCTGTAACATCTGGTTGTTCGTTGTTAGAGATTGTCCCGAGGACTACCAATGGTAGAAATGTGAAATGGAGACATATTAGTTCGAAGATTGATTCATCACTTACGTAAGTGAGGAGACTAAGATGCTGTCCAAGGTAATCTAAACCTGTGTTCTTCTTGCTGCTGATAATCTCCAACATCAGTACTCCGAAGCTATAAACGTCGGATTTCTCAGAAAACATCCCACCTATGGCATACTCAGGAGACATATAGCCGCTGAATAACTTGGACATGTCATAATCTCGTACATAGGATGCCATAATCATAATAAAGTCATACAAAATCGCGTAAGTGGACGGTTCACGAGATGCAGTTTAAACGAAAAATCATAACTCAAGGTCGATGGCATGATAGTTCAGAAAATTGGAGCTTGATAGACTTCCAACTCTGCAAATACTGTTTTTCTCATACCTTTTACCATTGTTGTCTTGTCTATAATTTACCTCGGAGCGAACTGACTTACTGGAACCATAGAATATACATGGAAGAGTTTTCTCGGTCATATTAGAGGACAACAGCAGGAACATGCATGAAGGGAAAAGTGAGCGTATTATACTCTACTAATCTGCTGCCCAAGGGGACAAATTGCCTCATAAGTAGGTACTTTTAAGAGTGATGATAGAAAGCTTACAAGGTTCCCACAACTTTGCTAGTATTTACCAAAACTTGAGTGCCCTCGAACATCCGCACCAGCCCAAAATCTGATATCTTGGGATTCATCTCTTCGTCTAAGAGAATATTGCTCACTTTCAGATCTTGATGTATAACCCTCAGCTAGGAATCCCAGTGGAGGTAGAGCAACCCTCTTGTGACCCCCTGGATAATGCGGAAGCGCATGGCCCAACTAAGTTTTGCCTTCTCTTGTGAATCTAAACAAGAAAACAGTAACGGTATCTAGTTTCAGTACCGGGTTTGGGGAAAAGCGGAATGAAGTTCTTCAGAGAGTGAGACAAACCAAAAAGAAAGGTGTCCAAGCTCTTGTTTGGCAAGTACTCAAACACTAGTATCTTTTCATCTCCTTCAGTGCAGCAACCAAAAAGTCTCACCAGATTTCGGTGTTGAAGCTTGGATATTAGAAGGATCTCATTCTTGAACTCCGCTATGCCTTGGCCTGAGTTGCTTGAAAGTCTCTTCACAGCTATTTCCCTACCATCATTCAGCTTTCCCTGTTTCCAAACGGAGAGAACTATCAGATCTTGGATGATCTGTGTATTTCTCTCGGAGAAGGCTTTTCTTTTACCTTATAAACAAGGCCAAACCCTCCCTGCCCAAGTTTGTTTTTGGCGTCAAAGTTGTCTGTCGCAAGGCGTATGCTATCAAGATCATAAACCACCAATTTGGATGCATCATCTTGCTTCTTTTGCTCTTTCCGTGCTGCTATCAATTCTTCTGATTTGTTGGCTGTAACCCCCGACCTAAGGAGCCTTCGGATTTTCATTTTCCTGAACTTCTCTGCATTTAATAAACACAAAAAAAAAAAAAAAAAAAAAAAAAACACAATAAAAACAACTGAAGGCACGCATGAGAACACGAGAAGCAGAGCAGTGTTTTTAGGAGTAACTGCCTAGCTTCTAAAGCCATGGTTATACCAATCATACAAAACTCATATGTCGCGGTTAATGCAAAATCACCCTTAAGACAGCAATAAACTGCATATCTTTTATTACCTCTCCACCTGGAGGGACCACAGACTAAAATACCAGCTCCAAATAGCATGATGACAGAAACAGTACTTAGGCTGATGATCAGTATTGTCAGCGTAGGTATACCTGAAATGGGAAAATATATTATAGGAACCATGGGCAATGCATAATGAAGTGCATATTAATTCAACCTATGCAACCTGTGTCGGCAGATGCAAGTCGAATAAATAGATCTTCGCCTGCCGTGGAGAATTGCTGAAGATCTAGGAGATCTCTACTCCAAACCATACATCCTATAGTGTCCACATAGGAAAAGGCCAAGCACGAGCAGTTTCCTTGGCACCAACTTTGACATCCTTCTTTATCGGCTACACTCAACAAATACTCAGCGGAATCAGGCACTTTCATCTGTTTCATTTTCCCCGAACACATCTTTTTCCACAGTTGTTGAAGCTGCTGCCCTTGCGGATTTCTGACAATTCAATTCTGTTTTCCTAAGGCACCCTCCAGTCCAGTTTCCTCTTTTCCATTCTTCATCTGACCTTGGTTTAAAACCTTTTAAGCATCTGCACATAGTTGAACCAAGCCAGTCACAAACTCCAAAAGGGCCACATGTTCCATAAATATCACAATGGTTGGTTGTTGCCGGTGCCTCCCAGAATGGTGACCATCCATTCCTCCATGAAACAAACTCTATAGATCCTTCTGATGAGATGAAAAAATATCTGAAGTAGGAGTTGCTGTCATTATTGAAGGCAAAATAAGATGTTCCCTGGTCAATATTTTGCTGGAGGTCATAGTTGTTCAGGTATGTGCTGCTCATGGTCGGTATTCCGATGAACTTGGATTTATCCCACGGTCCGCTTCTCCAGTAAGGACTTGATCCATTCCAAGCAAAACCCTGAGACAGGGTCTTCGATGTAATTCCAAGGACAAAGCAAGTTTTGTCCAGGAAACCAAGTTTTGTGTCTTTCCTGTTTTCAGGTTTACTCCGATCTTCATGTTTGGCAGGAGAGTGTCGGTTGGCTCATCGAAGCTTTGCCACATTTCATTCACCCTCCTGTCTTGAAGAACAAGGTTTCCGATATCCCAAAGCACTGCTGCAGAATAATTTGACTTTGCGGTGACATTAGTAGACCAGACAGTGCTCTGTTGCCCATCAAGAAGCTTCAGATTTCCATCTCTGCCAATCACTAAACTTGCAGATTGATCTGTGTCCTCAAGTGGCTTGTCCCTGTTGGCCACCCAGACAACTTTGGAGTGAGTCATGTTCTTGTACCATATCCCTACGTACTGCTTTCTGGATTCATTAGGCATGAAGAACCCGAGCTCGAAAATTTGACTAGGAGAGACAAGGGTTTGGTTCTGACCGAGTGGACTTGACGCAGTTATACTGGAAATTGTGCTGCTTTGAACTGCTTGAAACAGGGAGAAGACGAGCAAAAGACACAAGCGCTCGCATTGCAAACAATGATGAACAGATATGGGAAGCATTTGCGAAAAATTGCCCTGCAGAACTACTCTTTCTGTAGTCAAATCAAAATGGACAAACGGGTCACTGCTAATCAAGGCCAGTGAACCAAGCTTATAGCGTTTAGATTCTTTTAGAGTCTGCTTCAAATAGGTCCATGTTATAGAAAACGTTATTTTTCAGTTAGAGCATGATAGATAGTGGCTTCCTCAGTTGAGATGCATCCCAGAATGCCAACTTTCCATTGGGATTAAAATATTTTTTCACCAGAAGTGTTTCATTTGGCAATTATAAGATGGTTTGAGTCAGACATATGACTTTCGACAGCAATCATTTTTTTTCGACCCAAAAAAAAAAAAAAGGTTGGGCTTTTCCACTCCCCAGCCAAAGTTGACGAGGCTTCGCCGGTAGGATTTGGATCCTCTATTTGCCGCTTGTTTTCCATTTTCCTTACAAGAGACGAATATATCGAGACATTCAGTTGGGAGAATGAAATCAACGGCTGGCTGAACTTTAATGTACGTGTAAAATGCGTGGACTTTTACTTGGTCAAAGTCCGAGAAAAAGAGAAAGTTTTGACTAGTCAACAAATAAGGAAAAGTGCTCAGCTTCTTACATGGACAGACGGCCCGCGCAGATCGGAAAGAAAAGCGAAAGAAGAAAAGAAAGAAGGGGAAGAAGAAAAAGAAAGGAAAGGAAAAGGAAAAGAAAAAGAGGGTTTTGCTTGGGCATGTCATGTCACGGGGACATTATATAGCCAGATTTACTTGGTTTCGTAGCACCCACTAAGAATTTAAGCCCTGTGTTCATTTAGTCAAAATAGTTTTCGAAATTAAGGTACAAATTCAGAATTGTGTTAAATTTGAATTGCATTGTTTGATTTAAGAGTTGTTAAGCTGTGTAATTACATGAAAATTGTGGATTAGGACCTTGTGAAGTAGGGTTTGATAGAAGTTGATTTGAAGTAACGATTTAGTCAATGTGAAATTCTAGAATTTCCTGTATGAGCTCCGCGTTGCTGATAGCTATGAATGCTTGCTTTGGGCAAGCGAATCATTGACGCACAAGTAATTTTGTTCATGATTAAGCTTAGTTTTACCAATTTGTAAATTCACATTTAATTGATAGGATCACGAAATCGTCAACTCATAGCTGCGTTGTTTGGTCTAAGTAAATGGTGCTATCTCTTTTTCGAATCTGATAATTTGATAATCTTTTATAAAAGGTATTTGTGGTGGATGATTTGAATTGTGAAAGATGATATGATTTGATTTGTGAAATCGATTTGTAATGTAAATTTTGGATTGGCTTTGTGGATTTTGGAGGATGTTGTGGGTTTGTATTGATGTTCAGTGTCTCTATGAGCCTATTGAGGAGTATGTTGGTATGCATACTATGACATCCTTGATTCGGACCCCTATCTCGAGCGTAAGGAATAGACTAAGGATCAATACGTAAAAAACGAGAATAGACTGTGAGTCAATTCTAGGTATTGTTTGCCAGCCAACTAGTTTATTAGGGGCAAGGCAACTTTGGTTTAGGGTCACGTTAGACCAGAGCATTCGATCATAAAAAGACCATTCAACTATAAGGATCAATGAGGACAATCATGTGCCGTCACGAGTAGATCAATGGACAAATATAGATTAATTTAGCTTGAGTATATACCGGTCATGCTGACTCTGCACGGTCATTGTGCCGTTAATGAATGACCCTAATCCAATTTCGAGCGACCGTGAACCAAGACAAGTCAATGGATCCTACACGATTACGTGACAACCAAGGATCATTCATGGATCAACCAGACTCAAACATACGTCACACAAAAAACCTCCAATAGACATTGAGCTTAGTTCAGGTCTAGCCGCATGAGCATTGTTGGTGCCGCTTAATTAGCGTAGGTCATATTAGGGCCATTTCCAATCGAAACTTAATCACAAACCCGATCCAATTACATACGTCGATCATAGGTGACCTCAAGATATTCTCGTCCCATTAAGACAGTAATTATATAGTCTTTTTAATTATATCTTGTCCTGTTGAATTTGGATTAATTAAAAGAAATTGGGTTAATTTGGTTGTTTTCTTTTTGTTCGGAGGATTTCAATGGTTGACTGGGAGCTTATCTGCGCTCTTTGATGTTGTTGGAGGTATCAAGATTGAATGAGACGGTGGAATGTCATTTCAAGTTTGTTGAGGATAAAAGTGCAAAATAACAAACAAAAAAAAAAGAAGAGGAAAAACCAAAAACTCAAATCAATTCGAACGAAACCAGGTTTTTGATTTGGGTCATATTCGGTTCAATTCGGTTTAAATGTGCACCTTGACAATTCAGTTTAGTTCAGCTTTACAAGATATTCAAACCGAACCGAATCATTAGGGCACATTAATGGTTCTCTATGGTAAAAGGATTCTGCACCTTGGGATTGATGACATGATGTCAATTTTCCATAATTCTTTAGCACATGAAAGATAACTATTCTACTTTTTGAGAAAATTTCTAAGCAAAACTACACATTTAATGATAATATAAACTTTATGCTCTTGAAACAAAATTTTATTTGATAATGATACAATATTTTTCCCTCCTAGGTGACCAATGGGCGATAGCAGGAGACCAATGACAGAGGACGGCGGTCAGCGCAACAAATGGTGGATGGCGAGGGCAGTGGTGAATGGCGAACGGCATATGACGGTTAGCGGGGTCGGCAGAGGACGATGGGTGGTGGCTAGCAAACGGGGGTGGATGGTCAACTAGTAGCGAGGGTAAGCAATAATAAAAGTTTTTATTTCTCATTTATGTTCTAGAAATATAATAAGAAAAAAAAACCACTTCTCATTTCTATTACAAATATATTTATGAACTAAAAATTTGTTCTACATAAGAAAAATGAAATTGCATTACCAAACATAGTTATGTTCTAAACTTATTTTCGAAAATAGAAAAATAGATATGATATATAGAATGGTTATCATGCGCCGATTTCTTCTCTCAAGTTATGGGAATATCTTTTCTCTCCATGGATCGGGCCTGCACATGAACTTCGGGTGATCAAGGCTGGGTCCACTAAACAGACGATATCTTTTCTCTCGAGTTTGATTGGCCTTTATGGTCTCCCAAGGAGTCTTAAAAATTTCCAAACTTGTTGAGAAGTCTTCGACACCTTCACCGGTGTCCACTTTGCTAGTGCAGAATGTTTGGTGGGAAATAGACAATTAAATCTGATTTTAAAGTGAGCCGGCCAACTATTTAATGTATTGGCACTCACTTGCCTCGTTCAGATCCCAAACCTCAGCTCATGTTTTTTACTAGACGACCCCACACCATTCCTCTTTAGGTGAGAAAGGTTTATGGGAAATAAAAAACATCTTATCAATCGCAATCTCTGAGGCCCGATCAAGTGGTGATATTGCACCAGCATAAGAAGATAAGTATAATGTATTCTTGAAGATGAGTATAATGTATTCATGAATTTCAAAGGAAAGGACACTTATCATTATTTTATTGACTTCCGCTACGACCTGTTTGGTAAATGCTGGAGTCAACATATTCAGGGATGAAGAAAAAATCTCTATCAATGAAGTGATTGATCCCCACATCATTCCTCTTTAGGTGAGAAAGGTATCTGGGAAATAACAAACATCTTATCAATCGCAATCTCTCGAGGCACTGATCGAGTGGTGATGCTACACCAGCATTAGAAGATGAGTATAATGTATTCCTGAAGGTGAGTATAAAATACTCATCATTATTTTATTAACTTCCGCTACGACATGTTTGGTAGATGCTAGAGGTAGATGCTAGAGTCAACATATTCAAGGATGAAGAAAAAGTCTCCATCGATGAAATGATTAATCCCCACCATTCCTCTTTAGGTGAGAAAGGTATATGGGAATAACAAACATCTTATCAATCGCAATCTCCAAGGCCCACTCAAGTGGTGATGCCGCACCAACATTAGAAGATGAGTATAATGTATTCCTGAAGAAGAGTGTAATGTATTCCTGAATTTCATAGGAGAGACACTCATCATTATTTTATTCACTTCCGCTACGACATGTTTGGTAGATGCTAGAGTCAACGTATTCAGGGATGAAGAAAAAGTCTCCATCGATGAAATGATTGATTCCCTCACCATTCCTCTTTAGGTGAGAAAGGTATATGGGAAATAACAAACATCTTATCAATCGCAATCTCCAAGGCCCAATCAAGTGGTGATGCTACACCAACATTAGAAGATGAGTATAATGTGTTCCTAAATTTCAGAGGAGAGGGCACTCATCATTATTTTATTGTCATGTCACAATCCTCAAGTGTGTGCCCATCCCTTGATGGTCGATTAAATTGCAATGTCTCAGGACGCGTCATTGACCTATTCATTTTAATGCACATGCGGAAGTGTATAAATAAATCCTCAAACGGCACAAAGATGAGATAGAAAAATAGGACCACAATTGCATAACCACAACACACCTTTATACACAGCTGATTAGTCTATAGACAAAAGTCTATAAAAGCATCAAGTCTACAAGTCTTCTAGGCGTTCGAATCCCCAGTTGAAAACCCCTAGCTCTCTTGGGAACTTGGGTCCACCACTGCACCACTAGGAGGGTCAGCTGTACCCTCACCAAAAGCGATCTCTAACACCGACACTAGGACCTCAAAATCTTGAAGAGGACTTTCTTTGGATCCATTTCACCCGCGACAATACCACGCTCTGAATTGATGGGGTACCCTCTGAGATAGACTTGCATCAACCCAAACAATGGTCCTCACAAGCTCATAGACCCAGGCTCCTTGGCCCTCAGGAAGAGGAATCTCAATGACCTGCTCGGTGACTCTCTTGGGCTGGCTAAAACGTTCCAAAAGAACCGTCATCTAAGGATCTGAAAAGGTTGAGCCCACGACGAGTTGAGATAATGTCTCGGCAAATACACCTAAAGGCAGCCTATGCACACATAAGACAAAAGACTTTCCTTGCCTCGGTTTCTTCTTGTAAGTCAATACAATCCACTCAGTCATTCAACTCAATTCGACACAATCGATTTGATCCGTACCATCTTTCAATCAATACTATCTATCAATTATTACCATCTATTAATCAATTGATCTAATTACTGCTCACATAAGCTTATGTATATACAGTATTAGATCTCACAAGCTGTTATATAGATAGACAGTAGCTCGCACAAGCTGATATACGGATTGTTGCTCTCATAAGCTGATAAACGATCATTGCTCACAGAAGTTGATAAGGTATATTGCTCTCACAAGCTGACATATTAAGCTCACAAGCCGATATAGTATACTGTTCTCACAAGCTGACAATTCAATAATGATACTCACACAAGCTGATACACGATAAACTAATCCCAGCCAAGGATCTTGCACTTTGTAAACCAATTCCTCAATTAAATACTGAACTTGGCCTAATTTCATCATATTAAAAATACCCGATAAAAATAATCATGTGTGGGTACAGAGTCGGTCTGAGCCAAAATGCTATATCTTTCTTTTTAAAAAATTCACTATTTAATATAGTGTCTAAAAACATTTTTGGCGTTAAAAACCGATGCTCGGGTATTTTCTGATTAAATACCAAAATTACACAATTTTGGAATAAATATCCAAAATTATAATTTTCACTCAATTTGCACAATTTAGCACTCAATTAAATAAACTAAGCACACCATTGCAATTAGCACGAAATTCCAATCACCGGCCATCTCAATATAATTTCCAGAAAATAATAAATAATTAAATAAATTACCAAAAATAGTTAAACAAATACAATTAATTACCAAAAATAGAAACTGTGACATCCCGATTTTCCAATTCTATTTTTAATAAATTGAGACTGACATTTCGTTGGCACGCATATAGTTTATTTCCTTGAGTCGGTCACTCATGTGAAAAAGAATCTATCGGGTGAAGCCGTTAAGAGTTTCTAATGCATCGGACTCGAGAATTTGACTAGGAAGCGACCTTTCGACCGAGCTAATCTACAAAGGTCATTACGGCACAATTAAAAATGGATTAGAGAGAGCCGGAGATAGGCCGACTCGACGGAGGCATGTGATCAAGTGTGGCTGATTCCATCGATCACACAGTCTGGTCGATCGACACTGGACCGACGTTTCTGTCGATTGGGTACCCTGTTTCAAAGATGTACATTGTGGCTTGAGATGATCAACCACAGGTCAAATGCATGAAAATTTTTAAAGGCTATCCGGTAGGTTGGACCGCGCTAGTATCGTACCGAAGTGAAATTAATTGTGAAATTGAGATTGAATTTAGAAATTGAAAGTCCGGGTGTGTCACAAATCATTTTAGGATCGTTGAATCATCTTCGGAATATTTTTCATGTAATCAGTATTTTTCAACAATTAAATCAAAGAATGGCTATTTTGGCTAGAGAAATTAATAGGCCCGCCTTTGGTCATGCTTTTGGGACTTAAGTTGATTCTATGGTCAAGTAATTATGTGAATTGAAGTGTGGTGACATTAGATTAATTTTATGGACTTCAAATGGACTCAATTAGAAGAGAATTGAAGAATGGGATGTACAAAGTTTAAAAATTGGTATGTCACGGCGGAAAAATAAATTGGATCTATTGGGAAGATTGTGGTGGAAGATTTGTGTGAGTGGGAAGTGATGTCGCATGAGGTAATGTGGGCCATTTTTGTTGGATTAAAGAAAAAGAAAAAAAAAAAAAAAAAAAAATGGTCCCATCTCTCCCTCTCTCCTTCCTCTCTCCCGTGCGACTTCTCCATCTCCATCTTCTTCTTCTTCTTCTTTGGTGACCAACTGAAGGAGAGATCCGGTTGTAGCAGCCCCTCCGCCCGATTGGTCACCCGTCTGCTCGTCGCCGTCGCCCCTCGCCGCCTGCACGCCGCTTGCCGGTAAGCTCACCTCTCCGCTCCGCCTCCCTCTCTCCTCCTTCTCCTGCTCATGCTCAACGTCCCTAGCAAATCTGCAAGCCGAAGACAACGAGGCCCGTAGCACCGCCGAGTAGCTGTGCTCCACCGTTGCTCGCCGTCCAAGCCTCACGCCAAAGCCTTCCTTGCTCGCTGCCACTCTGCATGTCTCCGCCTCCCTCTTGCTTGCCCTCGCATCGCAGCCGCTGCAACGGCTTGTGCCGGATCCATTCGGCCACCTTCGGCCACCGTTCGGGCCCTGCTTAGGTCCCGTACGACCCCTCAACCTTCCTCGGACCTTCTCAATCTCATCCAAGCCGGATCTACCCTTCCTCGGCCTCAAACCGCGTGGACAGCAACTGAAAAAATGGGTATGGTAGCAGGTGTTTGGCCCGTTTTGGCCGTCTTCCCGAGCTTAGATGCTTGGTCCGCTTTGAAGGAAGTTGTTCCCCTCAGCGTCCCCATCGTTTTGGTCTGCTTGGCTCGCTAATCGGGTGAGTTTAGCTCACTAAATCTTGATTAGACGGTTAATGATGCCTTAAGTGTGTTTAGTCTAAGCTAAGTAAGCTTATGTGGTTAGTTTAGTTTATTTATTGTGATTTAGATTAAGATGTTTGTTTAATTTAAAGCATGTTTAATTAAAGGCTAAGAGAGTTTATTTAATAATAAACCTTGATGGGACATAATAGGATTTTAATTTTGAATTATTTAATTGTTTCGAAATTCTGGAATTTATAATATTATATTATATTCCGAAAAAAACAGAAAAATGATTTTTGACCCCGATTGCTCAGAATTTCGTGCCGATTGCTACTGTGTATTTAGAATTTGAATTTGATGATTGATTGTGGCAAATGGAGTGTGATTGCAATAAATAGGGATTTTTTTTATAAAATCCCAAGTGTCGGAATTTGATGGAAAAATAACCATGAAGTGGCTATGAGTGAACTTAGAAAGTCGCCGAAGTATGGTTGTGCTAGTTTGACCAAGAGTTGCCACCAAATTGAACTTGGTCGCGCCCAATCAGGCCGTGATTCGCCACCTGATAAAGGTCGCACCTAGTGGGGCCGTGATTGGCCACCTATTAAAGGTTGCGCCTAGTGGGGATGTGATTGGCCATCTATTATAGGTTGTGCTCGGTGGGACCGCGATTGACCACCTATTAGAGGTCGTGCCTATCGGGCCGAGATCTACCACCTTTTTAAAGGTTGTGCCGAGTGGGGCCGTGATGCCATTAATTCTAATTTTGCCGAGTGGGGCTGTGATTGCCACTAGTTATCAAACCTTCCTATAGGGTCGTGATTGGAAGCGATGATTGATTTGCTAGAATGACATTTAATTTGCCGAGTCAATTGATCACCGAGACGATCCAAGTGGTTGAATTGTTCTAATAATGTGATTGTGCTTGAGTTGTTTAAGGTGCACATGATAAAATTTATGAAACGAAATTGATTTACGGCCGAAATTGATTTCTCAATTTCTATTTCGAAACTAAGAAATTAAAAATTTTAGCTTCGATTTCTTCTTCAAATCTGTTTTCCGGAATATAATCAGTTTTAGAAATAGAGAAATCAAATTGCATTACCAAATGGATTTTTGTTCCAAACCTAATCTAGGAAATAGAGAAACGAGAGAAATCAAGAAACATAAATTTTATCATGCGCAGCCTTAGTTATCATAATTGCAAGTGGTTGAATTACATATACTGTGCCAACTTGCAGATGAAGACTAATGCGAGGTAAGTCTTCTGTGTGATGTGGCTAGGTCACCTGTGGTGTATTTTCTTTCTAATAGGGGTTTAGAGGGTTGAACTTGCTGGGACAATGTCTCATCCTGGTTGTGGGATTAAAATTTCGGGCCCCTGGTGGACAGAGCGGCCAGTTATCTTTGGTTGGCCTTGAGAAGTTGCAAAGGTGAAATCATAAGGATTGAAGAACGTGTCCAACTTATAGGGCGTCGGATAGTTTCTTTTTAAGAGCCGGTCTTTTATAGACTTTTGGCTATAGACCCCTGTTTGTAATTCTATTGAATTATGAAAGTGTTATGTTGTGGTTTTGCCTCCTGCTTGTCTATCCCGTACTTCTTTGTCAGGGGTTTTATAATATGTTCCGCTTGCGCAATAAAATATGAATGGGGTCGGCGACACTACTTAGGATTGTCACATTTGCATGACCATGGTGGGATGTTGGCGCGCTCGAGGTTCGGGGCGTGATAGAAACTTATGTTGGAAATGCTTAATTAAACACCGAAACGAGCCCAGAAATTCCCGAACCAATCTAGATAAATAGCACGATCTATCTAGTCCCTAATTAAGGCATTCTAACCACCTACCATACATAAACGAATAATTAAATCGCTAATCTATTCTAACTAACCACCTAAACCATACTTAGCATAAACTAATCAACTCTTAAGCATCATTAACTCCATAAGAAGAGTATAGCAAGTAAACTCACCGGTTTAGCAATCCAGTGAGTCCACGGCGATGGCGACACGGAGACGGGCGACAAACCTCCCCGGCGGCGAAGCCAAGCAAGGCCCGGAAAATGTCAAAAACGAGGCCTCGAAGCCCATGGCTAGCTAGGCTTCTCGATTCTATCCAAGGACCGAGCAAGCTGGAATGGGGTTGGAAACGCAAGCCGAGATGCACTAGCGCCGGACGGGCGAGCGGGGTGACAGTGGGTGACAGCGGCTGCTGGACGGCGTCAACGGGGCTTCGGCGAGCCCTACGGTGACCGAGGGAGGCTTGAACATGGGCTAGGCTCACGGGACGCGAGCTGGAGGCAAACGAGTAGACGGCATGCGATGGGCTCGCGTGAAGGCGTGATCGCGACGCAGCGATCCTAGCAGCTCGGCGGGCGGCTTGCGACGGGCCGGGGGTAGCTTGGCTGGTTTCTCTACAACTTTGGAGCTTCAAAATGAACTAAAAATGGAGGAAGCAAGTTTGCTAAAGAGGATGAAGCCAGCTACACTTGGAGAGTCCCCTTAGCCACAAATATCTCTTATTTTGATCATTGCATGGCCCCCACTTGTTTCAGCTCTATCCCCAGCCAATTTGCAGCCCACAATCTTCCCTAGCAAGCCAACGAAGTGGTCCAAATGTTGTGGTGATCATGGCCTACGAATTGAACACAAAATCCCCTAAATCCACTTCAATTCTCCTTCAATTAGATCTAAATCGATCCCCATAAATTTAACCAAGGTGTCCTCAATCAAATTAACATTATTTCTCGCCAATTGAACTCACTTGAATCCAAAAAATGCGATAAAAAAAAAACGACCCTTTGATTTTTCCGGTCAAAAACAGCCCTACTTTGAAATTTCGTCAAAAATCTCGGTTTGCTGAAAAATCTTCATAGGATGAGTTGACGTTCTTAAAATGAATCGTGACATGACAAAACTTTCGATTTCTAAAATCGGGTTCAATTTCGCGGTTAATTTCAATTTGGCACGATTTTAGCGTGACCTAATCTACCAGTTAACTTTTAGGAAATTTTAGTACATTTGACCGATGGTTGATTATTTTCAAGCCACAACATACATCTTCGACGCATTGACGACTCTCGGTTGTCGTGAAAATCTCAAGGTTTTAAATACGGATACAGGGTACCAAAACGACAGAAAAATCAATCTAATATCGATCAACAAGAATTTTGCAATTAGGTGGAATCGCCTACACTTAATCACATGGTTCAATCAAATCGACTTATATTCGGTCTCTAATCGATTTTTAACTATGTGTAATGACCCTTGCAAACTAGCACGGTCAAATAATTGATTTCTAGTCGAATTCTCAAATCTATTACGTTAAAATCCCTTAACGGCTTCACCAGATAGACTAGTTATCTCGTGAGTGATTAGCTTAGAAGCAGAAGCAACTATAGGTGTGTCGATGAAAAGCCCTATTCATTCAATTGAAAACAGAATTGGAAATTCAGGATGTCGCATCATTAACTTCTACTACGACTTGTTTGGTAGATGCTGGAGTCAATGTATTCAGGGATGAAGAAAAAGTCTCCATCGATGAAGTGATTCATCCCCACACCATTCCTTTTTAGGTGAGAAAGGTATGGGAAATAACAAACATCTTATCAATTGCAATCTGCGAGGCCCGATCGAGTGGTGATGTTGTACCAGCATTAGAAGATGAGTATAATGTATTCCTGAATTTCAAAGGAGAGAACACTCATCATCATTTTATTAACCTGCTACGACCTATCTAGTAGATGCTTTGAGTCAACATATTCAAAGGATGAAGAAAAAGTCTCCATCAATGAAGTGATTGATCCCCACACCATTCCTCTTTAGGCGAGAAATGTATCTAGGAAATAACAATCATCTTATCAATCGCAATCTCTGAGGCCCGATCGAGTGGTGATGCTGCACCAGCATTAGAAGATGAGTTTAATGTATTCACCCGAGTTTCGGAGGAGAGGACACTCATCATTATTTTATTGACTTCCGCTACGACTGTTTGGTAGATGCTTTGGAGTCAACGTATTCAGGGATGAAAATAAAGTCTCCATCGATGAAGTGATTGATGACAACCTTTTATGTGCTGTCAATAATTGCACACTTTGCTTACCCCATTTTTTCTTATGCTTTTAATAAATGGTGCCTTCGTCAACTTGTGCTCTGGTAGACAAGGTGTCCGACTCACAGGAGTCCTAAAAGTATCCTTCCCATTTTATTTTATATTTTTTGTGGAGCCTGAGTATCTTGAACTTAAGACTTCACTGTATGAGGTTATTTTCTTGGAACATAAGAAGAAGTTCCTTGACCAATTCGAGGCAGTGGAAGTGACTCTTGGAAATGTAGATGAAACCAAGGAGCGTGAAAAAGGACCAAAGCTAAAACCTTTTTAAGATCCCTACCTATTTCTTCATTATTAAGATTTTTTTCTGTTAAAAGGGGATATAACGTTGCTTTGTCAAATGATTTCTATTATTTTTTAAGGAAAATATTGAAAACATCCTCTAATTGTTGCTCTCATTGAATAATTTCATCGACATGGACCAACATATTCCATTTTAACCATTTTTTTCCTATTCACTGTCTCGTAAGTCTCCGAAATATTCAAGAGCATCCATTTGCATTTGCAATTTGGGATAATTACCAAAATCAACTTCAGATTTCGCACCCACATTAATCTACACTCTCACGAGTTTCAACCCAAAAGAATATATTCACCCTCGTAATAAGAATATTGCTTTCCATTATCCGAAGAGGAAAAAAAATCAGAGATCGCATCTTTACATATCTCTCGATAATCCTCAAGAAACACCAATTAGATGAGGAAACTAAGATTTAGTGAAGAAAGTGCATGCCTGCATATACAATTGAAGCGAGAGCATTATGAGAACATGTAAAGAATGGCCAAGCAACCTCGATTTGGATTAGGGCCGGAGACGATGACCGTGGTAGACCTCTGATCTGAGGTTAGCAACAGCGGAGGCCGCCAAAGCACTTTAGAGGCCTATAGGTCCTTAGGCAAATGCTAGCCTGTTTGGCAAAAAATTTTGAGCTCCCATTCGCCAAATGCCAGCTTTGCGAAGCTGAAAGCCTAAGGTAGGTGAAGACACACGCCTTGGGCTTTCGGCTTTTTCGGCATGCCCACGTGGGCACTATTCATATTTTTTTTTCCAAAATTGTCCTCACGAATTTTTTGTTTTTCCGGTTCTTGCCCTTGTATGCGACACTGTTCATCTTCTCCGAGGAGATTCGAGTTCTATTTGACCGCGAGGGGCCGGCGGCGCCCTTTGGGACGCCGGCGACCATCAAGGGGTGGCACGACCGAGGTCTGGGTCACTGCAACCTAGATCTGGGGCGGCAGGTGGTCTTCTTCTTCTTCTTCTTCTTCTTCTTCTGCGAGCTTCTTCTTCTTCCGTGAGTGGTCACCGGCGAAGCGCGGGCAATCGCTGGCGACCGTTGCCCAAACGACCGACGCCGGGGGGTGGCGCGACCACTACGCCATTTGGGTCGTAGCGAGGTCTGGGTCACCGCGACCCGGATGCGGGGGCAACAGGATCGCGGGAGGACCTTGCTGCCCCCGATCTAGGTCGCGTGACCTCGCTACCCCCGGATCTGGGTTGCGACAACGTCGTGTGACCTCGCCGCCCCAGATCCGAGGGCAACGAGGTCACATGACCCCGCCGCGACCCAGATCCAGGGCGGCGAGGTCCTCTCACGACCTTGACGACCCGAATTTAGGTTGCCAGAGGTTGAGGCAGCGTTGTGCGACCTCGCGCCCCAAATCCGAAGTCGTCGTAGGTCGCCGGAGGTCGACGACGGCACGACTGCCCTTGCTGGTCAATTTTTTTTAATTTTTCTTTTGATAATTTTTTTTACCACAAAGGGCTTTCAAGGTACAATTTACCAAACACGAAATGCATTTTAGAAAACACCTTTAACTCGAGGTATTTGCATTTTTCTTAAGACTTTTCCCAAAAAGTGGTTCCCAAACGCACCCTTAGGATTTCTCTTGAAATGTAGAGTTTTTCTCTCAAAATGTAGAGTTTTTCTTCATCTAACCCTCAATCCATCCACTTTCTCCATCGAATCCTCCCCTTCATCTCATCTTCCTCGAGCTTTGTCCCAATTTCCGCATGGGTTTCACCTAACGAAGAGACCCCATCTTAACTTTGAAGTCTCCGCCACTTCAATTTTTGAACCTAGCCTTCTTACGAGTGAAGAGCCATTTACCCTTTCGATGCCCATCTTCACCTAATTCGGCCATCAGAGTGATTCCCTGCAATATCACAATTTCGTTTTATCTCTGTACTCCCATCTGATTCCTCAGCGTTATCTTGGCGGTTACGCTTTGTTCAGTTCCATTTTCATCAGTCTTTGCATGCGGAGTCCTACCACCTCTCTGCTTCCCCTTTTCGGTATGCTTGTTGATGGATAAAACAGGACAAGAAGAGGATGCCCGTCTCACCGCACTCTGCAACAATCTTGGTCGAATCTGGTCCAAAAAGGAAGTGGACGTTTGGGTTGAAGAAGTCCCAACAGAGATGCTACAAGAATGCAAGCTCACATTAGTGGGTAAAATCTGTCAAATCCTACGTTAACTTTCAAGCGTTTCAAAATACTTTAAAAAGAGCGTGGCGCAATGACCAAGTCGAAATTTCTCAATGTGAAGAAGGACTTTATGTATTTAAATTCAATTCGAAGGGGAAAAGTAGCGAATCTTTGGATAATGGCCCTTGGCTGTTTGCGAATCACCTGGTTATTATGAAGCCTTGGGTGCCGAATACACCCCTGCATTGCTATGACTTTACCACTTGCGCATTCTGGATGCAAGTTTTTGGGCTTCCCCTGGAAAGATGCACCCAAAACATTATCAGTAAGCGGTGAAACATCTCGGCAAGGTGCAGGAGGTTAAAATTGAGACCAAAGAGGGCTCCACACTTAGATTAGGGAGGGCTAGCGAGGACTTAAATCTACAAGAACTGCTTAAATCTGGTAAACGTATCAGATTAGAAGGAAAGAACATCTGGCCTGATTTTCCATCTGAGCGTCTCTCCCATTACTGCTATTCATGTGGCATCCTAGGCCATTACGCAACATACCGTAAAGACATCCCACTTGATGAAGCAAAATTGGAGGGGAAAGATAATCTATCTTATGGTCAATGGCTAAGGGCAGAAGTCAGAGAACACAGTCCATTTTGGCAAGCATTTTATGAGCAACAACCAAAACAAGATGATGTCGAAGAGATCATACCAGAAACTCCACAACTTTCGCTTCTCTTATTCCCTGATGTACCTCAGAGTCCTAATCAGCAACCTGCAAATATGGAGGCCAGCCCAACATCTACCATGCAGCATCCTACCCTTGTTGATTATCCAAAAGGCAATGCGAGCCTAAATTGAAGTCCCCTGTAGTGGAGCAATATACATTACATAGAACTGCAGCTAAAGGTTCTTCCAACAGTAAGAAACTAAAGAGTCCCAGAATGAACACTAAAGCGAGTCCTCTCAAGAAAGCCAAGAGATATAATCCTTATGGGGCACGCCCTAATGTTAATGAAAGTCTTGATGAATCACATCTTATGGATACCACTATATTTGAAGCTGAAAGGGTTGGAAGTTGGGTTGTGGTGGCTTGCCCAAATAAGCCACCAAGAGACAAATGAGGATTATAAGTTGGAACTATTAGGGGTGGGCAACCCCTAACAATTCAAGCGTTAAGGGCACTAGTGGCCCATGAAAGGCCCGATATTGTTTTTTTGATGGAAACCAAAAATCAGGACATGGTGATCCAGAATATTTGGAGAAAGTTGAAATTTCCAAGTTGTTTTGTGGTGAATCCGATAGGATTGGCTAGAGGAATTGTGGTTTTCTAGAATGATCAGGTTTCTTTACGCGTGGAGCAACATACTATACACTTCATTGACATGATTTGTACTGATGCACAGAGTGTAAATACAATGAGACTTACCTGTCTTCATGTGCCTACGGTGTATAAACACAAACAGCAATTGTGGGTAGATTTAAGACAACTTAGCTTTTCAAATACCCTGCTGTGGGTGTGTATTGGTGATTTTAATGAGATCATATATCATTGGGAGAAAGCGGGTAAGAAGATAGCTGAGCCTTATAGGTTGCATTCCTTCAAAGAATTTTTAAATGACTATATGCTATGGATATAGAAAGCAAGGGTTGTGCTTTCACATGGGTGAACAATAGAAATGGCGATGAGGTGGTTAAGGAAAGACTTGATAGGGCGCTATGTACAATAGACTGGCGATTAACTTACCTGGAAGTTGAAGTCTTTGCTTTGCCTACTCTGGGCTCAGATCATAGCCCTCTCTTACTAACTACTAAACCCATTCCTTTAAGGCGGAGGAAGACTTTCACTTTCGAAGCCTTCTGGCTTCAAGATAAGGACTATCGTATGGTCATCAGAGATGCTTGGGCCTCTTCATCACTACTAGACTCCTCTCTAGCCCGAAAGCTCCAAGACACTTCTTTGGCACTCATAAGGTAGAGCAAATCAAAATTTTGCCATGGCCAGCAACAAATTCACATGTTAAAGCAACAAATTCAGAATCATATTAATCAACCCAGTCATTACTATGACAAGACACTTGTATCTCGCCTAAAAGATGAAATACAACACATATGGCAACAGGAGGAGCAATATTGGGCAATGAGATCAAGGATTCAATGGCTGCAATGGGGGGATAAAAATACTAAGTTTTTCCATGCGACTACTATACAACGCAGACAACGTAACCGAATTAGCATGTTGTAGAATGAATATCATGGGTGGACTCGCGATCCTAATCATCTGAAGAATATGACGCTAACTTACTTTCAAAATCTCTATTGCTCGGTTGGTTATCAAGATTCTGGCCCTATACTCACCCAATGTTCCCAAGTGGTCACAGCAGAAATGAATACCGATTTAACAGCGGCGGTCACTCGGAGGAAATCAAGCAAGCAGCTTTCCAATTAAGGGCTACTAAAGCCCCGAGACCCGATGGCTTGAACGGGCTGTTCCATCAAACCTATTGGGATATTCTTCAAGATGATATCTTTATATCGGTGTAAGATTTCTTCAATTTAGGAGTGCTGCCCTCTGCTTTCAACAGAACACTCATTTCACTAATCTCAAAGGTATCGTACCCCAAAAGGTTAGACCATATAGACCCATTAGTCTTTGCAACTTTATCTATAAAATCATTTCAAAAGTGCTAGCGAATTGACTGAAAATTTGGTTACCTGGGTTGATTTCAACAGAACGGAGTGCCTTTGTGACGGGTAGACAAATACAAGATAACATTCTGGTTGTACAAAAGGTCCTTCACCAACTAAAAATCAGGAAAAGAAAGAAAAAATTTCAAGCAGTGTTAAAATTGGATATGTAGAAAGCATATGATTGGGTTGAGTGGGATTTTCTAGAGACCTATCTTAAAAAACTGGGATTTCATGATAAATAGGTACAGTGGGTGATGCAATGCATCACCACGGTCTCCCTTAGTGTAAAGTTCAATGGTGAACCATTGCCATATTTTCATCCAACAAGGGGGCTTCGACAGGGAGATTCGCTCTCTCCATACTTATTCATCCTTCTAGCTAACATCTTATCTACTCTTATTCAACAAGCGTCGACTCTAGGGACCCTTAAGGGGATCAAACTTAACAGGTGGTGCCCTACACTTTCTCATCTATTTTTTTGTGGATGATGCAATATTCTTCTTAGATGGTCGAACCGTAGAATATCAGAATCTAGCGAATATCTTTTGATCTTCGTGTTGCTACGGGCCAAGCGGTGAATAGAAACAAATCAAGACTATTATGTAGTTGACATTGCCTTATCATTTTAAAACAAAATTTGGCTGGAGAATTGAGAGTTGTGATTGAAAAGATAGGGAAATATTTGGGTATACCTTCGACTTGGGGGTTACCAAAAAAGACATATTTGCTTGGATATTGGGCCGAGTCAATGCGAAGCTAAAAAATGGAAAGAGAATTTCATTTCTAAAGGAGGAAAGGAAATCCTATTAAGAACGGTAGTGCAAGCGCTCCCACAGTATGCTATTTCCATATTCAAAATTCCTATTTCTATTTGTCGGTCCATCGAACGAAGAATAGCAAAGTTCTAGTGGCAAAATAATAGTATTAGATCAAGAATACACCGAGGACTTGGGATCTACTTAAAGAACGAAAGAATGAAGGGACACTTGGATTTCGAGACTTACTTACCTTCAACAAAGCCCTTTTGGGAAAGTAAGCTTGGAGACTCTTCCAAAACCCATCATCCTTATGGGGTAGAGTTTTCAAGGGACTTTATTTTCCTTATGGTGATTTCGGTATGCAGAAAAAGGCACTAAACCTTCATGGAACTGGTAAAGCTTGCTTTTAGGCAAAGATGCTATCCTAAACCAGCTTCGATTGGTCCGTTGGAGACAGGCAAAAGATACGCATATGTGAGGACAAATGGCTCACGAGAAAAATTATTGGTGGACCGGCGCCAAGAGGCGAGCACAGGAAGGTAGCTGGATTCATAATACCATAAACAAACAACTAGAACGTCCCTCTACTTAGAAACAATTTTGACTACCAAACGGTTGAGGATATTGTTGCCATCCAGTTAAGCCCTACTTCAACCACAAATCAACTTATATGGACAAGAACCCATACAGGCATTTATACGGTGAAAAGTGGTTATCATAACCTCACACACACAGCTTATAGTAGGGACAAGACTTGTGCATCCTCATCTTACCAGCCATCGCCCTAACTATGGTGACAAATCTGGAAATTAAAGACAGCCCCAAAAATTCAGATTTTCATATGGTCTTTGTGTCACATCGCAATCTCAACAAAGGACAACCTTTTATTATTATTATTATTATTATTATTATTATTATTATTATTATTATTATTATTATTATTATTATTATTATTATTATTATTATTATTATTAAGTACAACCTATTTAGGCAACACATTATTCCAAACCCGGTTTGTCAATTATGCTCATCACATACACCCAAAACAACTGAACATAATTTCTTATTCTACCCATGGACAAAGGATATTTAGTCTCATTCCAGCATACAGATTGATATCTCAGCATACATAATGCATAGAATGGATGCATGGCTAGAAGATCTACTTGCGCATAAGGCTAACTTACCTCCTATGGAGACCATTGCATCCATTCTTTGGCAAATCTGGAAAGCGCACAATCTCTTCACTTTCCGGCACCAAAGGACCAATCCCGATCAGCTTGTGGACCTGGCTCTTTCGAATGCAAAGCTTCTCAATAGTACTATGCAGCTGGCAATAGACACGGCTCATCTCTTTTGAACCCTAATCGGGTGTGGACTCCTCCGGATTTGGGTAGTATCAAAGTCAACATAGATGGGGCTTTTCCTACGGCGAACAACGGAGAGGTGCCATCGCGTGCATTTGCAGAGATCACTCGGGTATTTTGATCGATGGATTCACAAGTAGTGTCCCCGCATCTTCTCCGCTACAAAGCGAGATCCAAGCCCTAATTACCACACTTACTTATTTTTTGTAGAAAGGAAAGGCTAACACTCACCTACTGATCGAATCGGATTGTCTTGCGCTCGTGGAAATCGTCAACCATCGCTGTTTACCGCCATGGGACGCCGTGTGCTGTGCGCCAAAGCTACATCTTTGATCCCCCGTTTCCCCATCTGCGAATACAGCGCTGTAGAAGGGAAGCCAATTCCATAGCTGATTGGGCCGCCAAGGCCCATGGCCGCGGTATCCTTTCTCTAAAGTGGGCTTCTTCACCCCCCCCCCGCCTTGACTTTTACTAGATCTGCTATGTACTAACGCCCTATATACAGAGTTGTAACTTTATAAATCCTTGAATGAAATGCTTCGTTTTCAAATAATAATAAATAAATAAATAAAAGTGGGGAGCTTGTATAATATTTCACAATTTGGGAAAATTTTGCTAGATAAAATAAAGAAATTGAAATGACTGCACTAGACATGTATCAATTGGTGAACCGTGTGGCATTGAAACATTGGATCACCTCACTTGACCTCACTAACCCTTTATTTGCTCTCGCTTGTACTCTCACACTCGAGTGAGTAAATTCTAGGGAGAGAAAGTGCTAGAGACGGAAACTATCAAGAACCAAATGAAATGGATGATAGGAACAATGGGGAGAAAGCAGCTAAAGCTGTCGGAGCTGTGAAACACCGAGTCAAAAATGTGAACATCACACTTCTGTGTAGTAATGGATATTTTGTCCGTTTCTCAGTGTAATAATACATGATAAGCACGTTTTCCATTTCATCCAATATCAAAGGTATCATAAATTCAAGGTTAGCTAGGGCAATTTGAAGATTCCATTTTGACTGGACATAACCGCTCGACTGGACACAACTCCTTCCCATCGGCTATCCCGACCCTCGATTTTGACCGCATTTTCCGGGATGGGTTCGATCTGGGCCGGTGATTGAGCCCATCAGTTGGAAACTATGGGCCCGTCGACAGCCCAATCTATCTCCGGCTCCGGTGGACCCCGCCATCATCCAACGCTCATGATAGCCTAGACCAGATGTTCGAAAAGCAGCCAAGGAAATGACCTTCAGGTCCCCCACAAGCAGCTTTCCTAAGTCTATGTTTTTTTTTTTTGGCACGTTCAAATTGACATCCGAACGCGGAAAGCTCCACATGGCCCGTGGCTTTTGGATATTGGAAGCTCGTCAGGTTTGATGAGAAAGAGATAAAAAGTCAAAAAGAAAAGAAAAAAAATCTCATTCTGAGGTGAGATGAGTGGTTGTTGTGTTTTGATTTGATCAAAAAGTTATGGCCTCAATTTATGACTTGGACGTTCATTAGATTTAACCGGACAACTCATGACAAATGAAGATCATACCCGTGTTGCTTTCGTACTAAGACATTAATGTCAAAATCAATTACACATCTCACAAAAAAAAGGACAAAATTCCATGTCGTGCACGCTTTCATCCTATTGATTTTTGACATGACAATTTCCTTTTAGTGGATTCACGCACCACAATCAAGTTTAACATTAGGAAAACCCTCTAATGCATTTTTAAAGAAATTGTATAATGAGTGAAGAAAAGGAAAATATGAAAAATCATGGTCACTTTCTACATTTTCTATTTTTAAAAAATGTCTTCAGATTTTTTAACTAAATTCGAACGAGATAAATGACTAAACTACCCTACTTGAAAGATATTCGTCTATCAATTCCCCATACCCTAATGCATCCACTCAATAATAGACCCCAATTTCACCACCATTCATCGCCTTGCTACTGTCAACATACTATGAGCTTCCTTCAACCATCGTTCTCGTCCTCTGCGGCTGCACCATCCCCCTCCAAGCTTACCCTCCGAGATTAAGACAATGAGTAACCAATGGCGACATGATTAGTAGATGTTGGATTATGGTTTGGGAAATTTGTGTTCAGGTGAATGGATGCACATACACTACGCATTAGGAGTATTTTTGGGTATGAAAACTGTATTAATGGTAAATGCATATTTGTTGGGAGATGGAAAGTGATACCTAAGCATAAAAGTGAGGATGCAAACATGTAAATTCTAGGTGATAAATTTAAATGTTTGTTTGTACCTTCCCAAAAACCAAACCCACTGAGCCATACCTTTCCACGAGTGCTAAAGATAACATTAAGGCAACGTTTGGTATCTGTCACCCTTAGGCAGCACTAGATTTGTTGTCCAAGGCTAAAGATTCTAGATCTAGGCTTGGAGACGCTGGATTTGGGCTCAGCTACGGTGAATACCACATTCGGATCTTGGTTCAACTCACAACAGATGGTAGGAGCTCAGAGGACATGGCTTGACCGTGGCTTTTGTTAGAGCTTAAGAGGGCTAGCAACAATGAGGACGACAGCCAAAACTCAAGGAAGAAGCTAAGGGTGTCCAAGGGATGAGGGGTACAATAGGAATAGTAAGGTTTTAGAGCAAGCAAGTTTGGAAGAAAAAAGTATATCAAACCTCTCTTGAAAAAACATCTCAAAGTGATTTTGATTATACCCAAACTATCATTAGTATAATATTTATTATGGTATATGCAAATATTTTTGACAGAAAACACTACACAATATTCATGATGTGATCCGGTTGGCATTTGTGTAAATAGTGATGGTGGACTAAAAATCAACTGATGGTGATATTTTTATCGCAGCTGCAAATATTAGGTCATTAGTGATGTAACAATTATGAACATCTAGTGAAGTTCGTTGAGTCAGAAAACTAGCCATTATGATTGAGGATTTGCATAGCAAACAAAGTTAAAACAAGTAGTCGAGAAGTTAGGTTGTTTGAAAAGTTTGTCAAAGGCTATAATGATGAGACGGCGATAATGCTACTCAATGTTCGAGGGACTATATAGGCAATTTTATTCTTGGGCAGTAGCTTAACGGCAACTCCAATGGCTCCTTACTCCTTTGATCATTTTTCAACAGATAGATTGGAGATAGATATAAAGAAGATCCAAGAAGCTAAGAAAGAGAGAGACGAGAGAACAACATTATTAAAAGATTCGCATTTAGCTATGTTCCAAACAATATGCTCTTGTCTAAGTGTTTCACTAAGTATTGTGTTCATGCTATTTGGGTAATTGTGCTCTAAATTAAGTATATAAGAGTAAGAGTAGCAGCTGAACGCTAATAGTATAACCTATCTTATAATAAGACCAATGCTTGCCTATTGTAACTTTTTTAAGTAGATTATTAATGCAATTCAGCCCAACTTATGGATGTTGGTCTGAAGAGTGGACGTAAGTTTGAGGATAAAGCCAAACCACTAAATATCAATGTGTGCCACTCTTTTATTGTCTTTTACTCTCACTAGCACATAGGACAATTACAATCTTTGAAACATCTACTTGACCCAATCTTTACTTAGCATTAATTAATTTCTGCGAAAGATTGTCAAGTTTTCTAAAACAACCTATTCACTCCCCTCTTGGCTGTATTGTTAGACCCCAACAACCTCTTAAGGAGAATTTTGAAAATGCTAAAGCCCAAAATCAAGGGACTTGCCTAAAGCTTTTTGAGCATTTTGGGACTCAACTTTTGTGCCCAATGCTCTTGAAATTGTGTCACCAAAAACTGAAACATTGGGACCCTAAAGATCATCAAGCCCAATTTTTGGCCTCGTTATAATTTGGGGTAATCAGTTCCAGGTTTCATACAAGTTTTACTCAGAACTTGAAACCTATCCATTGAAATTGATTCCTTATTTTACTAGAATTTAGAATTTACTTGCATATGCTAAAACCTTTTCTATCATAATTTCATATCCGTTGAAATTGGTTCCTTATTTTACTAGAATTTATAATCTACTTGCATACGCTGAAACCTTTTCTATCATAGTTTTAAGTTGATTCTAAGGTCTACCTAAATTGTATCGTAATTAATTAAACGATTGTAGTGAATCATCATCTTTAATGATCACCATTTGTTGCTATAATCCATTAACCATCACTTCTCATATTATTAATTGAATGATTGTAGTGAATCATCATTTTTAATGACTATCACTTTTTATTATAATCCATTGATCACAACTTTTATTTAGATACATGAAAAATATGAAACATTAACAAAATGAAAATTTCAATCATAAAATAGAAGTTTAGACACATAGTTCTAGATCGTATACTAATAATCGAATGCCATGTAATATCACAAAATAGTGTGAAAACATAGACCAAGAAAAAAAACACAAACTTATTTTAGGTATCAGGTTTCAAGTTTTACCTACACTAGAACCTGAACATACTCATCGAAATTTGAAACCTACCCATAAAAATGGACCTAGCGATTTGGTTCTTCGTTCCCAAAATCTATTTGATTCTTCGATTTCAGGTCACCGCTAATTATATCTCATTAGGTCCTTTCTCGTTTATGATGAGAGAGTTGTGGCCATCTGCTTAATCACGTAACCAAAAAGACAAAAGCAAAAAGGTTGCGAGGGTCCCACGACGCCCATTCAAATCAGACGCACAAGAATCACTAACCATCTTAATTTCAAAAAAGAAAAACCAAAAAAGAAAGCCAAAAACCAAAAAACCCACCAACCACTCGGAAAAATACGACAATGCCATTCCATGATCCTGATAAAACACCAACCTCCTCTACCATTTGCCCATCGTTTGACCCATTGGGATGCACGAACAGTGCAAACATAAATATCCAATTTTACGTTTTCTCAGTTTCATTTGCATTTCCTAGAGAGAGAGAGAGCAACAAAAGCAGAAGAGATGTTGGGCGTGTTCAGCAGCAGCGTGGTGTCTCCGCCGGAGGAGCTGGCGGCTGCAGGCCACCGGACCCCGTCGCCAAAGACAACGGCTGCAGCGCTGGTGGAGAGCGGTTCCTCGAAGCCAACCCTTCAGCCGCGTCGGCACGGATCCGGAGACCACGTCTGGCTGGCCTACACACACCATAAAGAGTCTCCGTTGCTTCCCAGGTAAATGAACTCCATGAAAATTTTGTTTCGCCTGTGCTCCCAAAATATAGCATTAAAAATATGTTTTCAAAAATAAATTAATGTTTAGCATATTAATTTGTATGCATGTATTGGTTGGTAAGCTTATGATGGTTTCCATCTCCTTTATTATTCTCTCTCAGATCTTACGTCCAGATTTTCTTCTTTTATCCAAAAAAATGTTTTATTATAAAAGCTTAATTGGCTAGAGTAGAATTGAAGAAAACGATTTTCTTGTGAGAAAGGCCATGGAAAGATGTGTTGACGTTACCACAAAAAAAAAAAAAAAGAAAAAAAAAGAAAAAAAAGATGTGTTGACGTCATTTTTCAACTTCCCTCCTTTGCTAGCTGCTAGAAATACTATGATGCTATCTTCCTTGAATTAATATTTAAAAATTTCTTGATGGAGTTTATTCTCCCTTTCATTTTAGGTGATCAAATTCGTAGTCTATGGAATATTCCGTTAATTTCGTGAAATAAATTTCATCTACCATAGAGACATAGGTGAAAAAGAAACATGTTCTTATGTCTCTTTTTTTCTGACTGGTGAAATAAGGAACTTAACTGCTAATTGACTTACTTGGTTGAGGCATTAGAGAATTTACTTATTTAAATGGCATGATCTGGGTGCAAGCTGTACTATTTAAACGCTACATCTTAAGCTTAAAGATCTGAATTTAACCGGTTAATGAATATTGTAAGGTATTTTGTAATCTTTTAGATGGTGCCTTTGCGATGGCGTTCGATTAGACTTCAACAAGTTTTTGCCATTTGTCATAAGAGGTTTCTTGTATGAACTCCACGTTAGGAAGTAAATATGTAGGATTCTCTCATCTTTTTAGCTTCTTTGGCAGTTCGCGACCTCAGGATCAGTTTTGAATTTGGTGTAGAAAGAGGGAAATGGGGGGACCTTGTTTTTGGAAGTACGAGGTGGACAACTTTTAATGGGGCCGCCAAAAATATGTACGCTTTGGGGGAGGAATGATGGAGAGTTGATTAAATTTAGACATAAAAAAAAATTAGAAAATTTAGGTTAAGAAAGAGTAGGTGAAGAAAAGGATTTTGCTTGGTTTTTTGGAAAGAGTGGAAGGTAAGATAAAGAGATGTGAAGAAACAAGTTTTTGTATATAATATTAATGTGTTTATGGTCAAAGAATTTACAAAATTAGAAATGCATTTTCATCATAATTTAGTGTGAAAGAATGGAATTAGATAGAGTAGGTGAAGAAAAAGGATTTTCTTGGCTTTGGAAAGAGTAGAAGGGAGGATATAAAGATGTGGAGAAACAACTTTTGCAACGCTTTAAAAATTCAAAACTCTCAAAAACTTTCGCAATACTTTAAAATTAATAGTTGATACGTAGATTTACATATAGTTTTTCACAATTTTCTGAAATTTGAATAAATTTTTACGGGTAAAAATAATACTTTGTGCTTCTTTTTATCTCGATGGAGATTAATAGGTTTGATAGATGTTATTCCAGATGCTAAAGAGAAGTAGGTGCACTTCTATCTTTTTGCATATGTTGACACCTAAATTTTGCCTAATCATTTAGTAATTAGTTGCATGAAAAAAAAAATTAAAAAAAAAATAATAAAAAAATAGTAAAATTGCATTTCATATAATTGCATTTGCATTGGTACCCAAAAGACAACAAGACGCAGCGGCTCGCGGTCAATTACATGCACAAAAGGTGGTCTCTCTCTTGCTAATCTGAAAACACACAATGAAAGTCAAAGAAAGAAGAAAGAAGAATTCTTCACGTCCATTGTTTCTTCCTCATTAATGCATGCACATGCGTGGATAAAATAGGGAGGACGTGAAAATTCTAGAGAGGCCGCAAGCGTGAAGAAACCAAAGAAAAATTCTCCACTGCACACGCGAGAATTCCAGAGAAGGTCTGCAAGAAGATGGGCTCATAATTTTATAATATTATCTCCTTCTTGGAGAGCAAATTGGCTGGAGAAGAAAGAAGTTCCTTCACGCTCATTGTCTCTCGCTCATTAATGCATGCACATGCATGCGCAAGAATTCGGCGGACGTGAGGAGCCTTAGAGAGGCAAAATGAGCCCATGATATATTATATAATATGCTCTCTCTCTCTCAAGTGTGGGTTGTCAGAAGAAGTAAACGAGCAATTTGCTGAAGGTGGAAGCAACTAATAAACGAGAAAAGTCAAAAATTGTGGCTATCCTATAGAAAGTAGCCGTATAAGAAGCCCCAAGCGTGCATAAGAAAAAAGAATCCATGGACGTGCATTTTCTTCCCCTCATTAATGCATGCACATGCACACATGAACGGGGGACGTGAAAATTCCACAGACGCATGCAAAAAGATGGGCTGACATTTTATAATCCTTTCCTTCCTAGAGATCAAACGGTGGCCACCATATTTGACAAAAAAAAAAAGAACCAAACTTGAACAAGCAAAGAAAAGTTGCGGCTGCCTCCTGTTCACCTGTTGCCTATAAATAAGCGAGGAAAGGAGCAGAGAAAGAAAAAAAAAAGGAGAAAGAGTTCAGTCGAGAGGTTTGGGAGGGAAGTGAAAAAGTAAAAAAAATTCATGGTGAAAGGCTTCTCCTTCGGTCAGAGTAAAGAAAAGGGGGTGTGTCAGAGAAAAACAAAAAAAGAAAATATGAAGTCAGGTTTCTGAACCAAAACAGAAAAATAAAAGTCCACTGAAAAGAACACAGAGAGAGAAAAGACAAGAGAGGAGAGAGGGGACGTAAGGGAGAAAGAAAAGAAAAAGAAAAAAATCAAAAAGAACTGTTCATCTTCCTCGCATCTTCGCTTGCCGCCCGAACCGCCGGCTCGTCTCGCCGCTCGCGCTACTGCCTCACCGGCGAGTCTGCGCCACCGCCGCCGCAGCAGCAACTCAAGCCGGTCGCCGCACCCCTGCTGCTCGCTGAAGCCTTGCCGTGCCGCCGCGCCCCTACCCGCGGGTCACCGGTGATCCAGCGCCCAACGCCGCCCTGCAGCAGCCGAGCTGTCGCCCTGCTGCACCTTCACCTGCTGGTCACCGCATCTGCTCCGCCTCACCCACGAGCCCGCGTCGTCCACTGCGCCGCAAGCCACCTGACCTGCTCGCCTCCACCCGCAGCGCCCGACGCCCCCTCTGCCTCCGCTGCTGCCGTCGCTCGCCTCCATCGCGCCCGCCAGTCTCCGCCTGCAACTTGAGCCGACCCGTGTCGCTGTTGCAGCCCTCAGCCCGAGCTCCACCCCGCTCGCCGCGCCTGCAACCCAGCGCCCGACGTCCTCAGCTCCAACCTGCAACGGCTCACCCTCGCGCTCACACCGCCGCTCGTCGCTCCTGCTGTGACCGCGACAACCCCGTACCTCTGACCGCCCGAAGCTCCATCGCCGTTGCCCTCGCCGTTCCACCAGCCGCCGAAGCTTCGCCTTACCCGCAGGCTCGTGCTGTCCTCTGCACCAGTTCTGCACGAGCGTAGACCCGACGACGCCTCCGCCCGCGTCGCCCACCGCCTCCGCTCGAGCCAGCACCTGACGACGCTCCTCTCTGCCTGTTCCGAAGCCGACGCCCCTGCTCCGCCTCTGCCGTCGCCGATCTGCAGCGCCAGAAGCCCCGAACGCCGACCTGCTGCTTCTCCCCGCGAAATTGCCTGCTGCTCCGCTCGTGCCGCTCCGACCAGCGACCCGACGCCTGCAGCGCACTCCCCCGCGACCTACTGCTGCTGCCGGTCCGCCCGCCGCCGGTCCTCGCCGGAGATCCGAACGCCGGTGACCAGCTGCCCCCCCGGCGAACCACCATAGTTGCCAAACACCGTGAAAGGCCAAAGCAAGAAAACAAAAAAAAAAAAAAAAAAGTCCAAATTAGGTAGGTTTGTTTTATTAGGTAAATCTATTTTATTTTATATTATTTTATCTTTAATATTTCGTCTTTTATGTTATGTTATTTTATGTTTTCGTTCTTTATTTGAATTAGTTCTTGATGCATGGTTGAAAATCCCCGACGTACCACATAATTCGCAACCGCACAATGATTTTTTTATTTCATCTATAAGGCTTTAGATGAGATAATTAATCACGCGGGAATAAAATTGATATTTTGGTCTTTAAGGCTTAAGATCAATTTATTGATTTTTATTAGCGAAACAATCATGGAGGATTTGGTATCTTTTTAATTGTTTTGTTTATCTCAAAAATACAAAAAAATTGCATTTGCATTTCATGAAGGTTAGAATTAGGTTTATTTCCTGTTTTATGGTTTGCATATTTAAAAATAGGAATTTTATTTCGAAATTAAAAAAAAATAAAAAAAAATAAAAAAATAAGAAAATCAATCAATCAATTTAGGTTGCTAGTTTTAACTTAGGTTTCATATTTAATTACTTGGCAATTTTTAATTTCGAAATTAATAGAAAAAACATAAAATAAAATAAAATAAAATAATGGAATTAGGGCATTCATTGCATGTCATTGCATTTTAGGGTAAAATTTTCATATAATTTAATTCTAGATAATGGTTTTTATTATTTATTATAAGTTTAGAGAAATTTTTAGATAGATGGCATTTTAGCTAGGAATTTCCAAATTAGGATAACATTCTAGTTTAATTAGGATTTGGCTTAACATCATTCCTAATACAAATTAGATGATATTTTAAGATAATTTTCACATTTTTTTAATTCCGAATTTCATGAAAAGTACAAAAAAATGTCTTGGAATAAATTAGTTTTATTTTCTAGGACAAATTGCATTTTAAAAAAAAGCAAAAAAAATGTCATGTGCATGTCATATATAATTAGATTCATAAAATGCATGGCATGTAGAATTAGGCTCATTTAATTAAAAATTGCCAATCATTATAATTAGGTCATTTTGATTTGCATATTTAATTATTGCATGTTCATTAAGAAAACACAAAAAAGTATTTTACTCATGTCATGTAGTTTAGAACGCATTGTCATGCCATTTCATGTTAGATTAGATGCACTGCATGGTTCGCATTAAAAAAAGTGAAAACAAAATAAAGAAATTGCGTGTTAATTAGAAATCATATCTAGGACTATCGATGTGAATTTTAATCTAACATTGCAGATGCTTTTGTTGCCACGAGGTAAGTCTTATTCACTGCTTTATTTGGGTGTTAAATTGGTGGTTTATGCACCTGCATGATCACTTCACATGTTAGGGAGGTAAATTAAAATCAATTCAAGCTGCCTGCAAAACATTTTTTTTAAAAAGAAAAGGTACCGAAAGGGCATTAGACAAGTCTAGTGTAACCAAGTCCCCGAACTCATTTAATCTCTGGTTCGTAGGAGTGAAGTAATTCTCCCATTACTTTACTTGGGTTTCTAATCGACCCACCAAAAATAGATTAGTGGCGACTCCTAATTGAAAATCAATTGCATGTTAAGAACTTAAACCCTAAGTCGCGAATTGGTAGGGGCTTGGGAGAGCCCGAGTTAAGTCTAGGCTTAACAATCCATTAGCCGAACCCTTAGGTGGTCGAACCCGCTTCGGGGAGGTCGCGACAGCTTGGCGACTCCGCTGGGGACTTGAGTTGAAACTTTTAGTGGACTTAGGCCAATTTTCTTTTTGAAAAAACGTTTTTGGCAGCGAGGATCCCAGGTACGTCCCTAACATTTAAGGTGTTAAATGTTCTTGCAGGATGGGAGGTATAAGGGGAAGTGTTTGCTGACCTTTGTTTTGCAGGGAGGTGTAGGAATGTATGGTTTATTTTCATGAACGAAGCATTGTTTGATATAAACTGTTGTGCATGCCTATGCATTTACACTACACTATTGCACACACAACCTGCCGCCGGACCTGGGCCGCACTAGGACACTTAGGATGGTATTGAGTTGGATACGACTTCGACCGCGAGGCCGCGTAGTAGAGGTTGCCCAACTCAATCCCGAAAGTTTCTTTCTTGGTGTCAGGAATGTTTACCTCTGCCCGCGAGACTGCGTCGCATTGGGGTATCATTCTTGACTGAGCCGGAGTTAAGAGGATTTGATTTAGTACGCGAGGCTGCGACTAGTCATCCCACCCTTTCAACTCCACTTTGCTTAGCCTTCCTAGTTAGAAATCGAACCCCACTTTCATGTGCTTGTCTATGTGGTTGCTTCAATCGCCTGGTAAAGTAAGTTCTCTACCCTTTACTCTTGCAATTTACTTACCTTATTATGTCTTTGGTCGGTCCATGACATTAGGTTGGTCAAGTCTTGGTCTATAAACAATGGGAAGGTCCGACATTCGATTCGTGCCTGCACCAAAGGTTGAACTCAAATCATGGTGGGATCGTCTCGGCAATAATGGTCAAAGCTATGTGGAAAGTAGACTTGGTCGCCTTGTTCCCCTCCTCGACATCGATGTCCAAAGCGGCGTCATGCAAGCACTTGCTCATTTCTGGTGTCCCCAAACAGCAACATTCGTATTTGGTAAGCACGAGTTGACTCCGACTCTGGAGGAATACAGCATTGCCATAGGAAAACCTTTGGAATTGGAATTAATAAACCCACCCCTTGGATTAGAACCTGAATCAATTTTGTCTGACTTTCTTAGGATGGATAAGAATCAAATAAAAAGGGTGTTAAAAGACAATTGTCATGCATGTCCTTTCTCCTTCCTAGATCAGAGTTTTGTTAATGCTGACACTCTTTTAAAAAGTAAGATTTTCCTTCTTGCCTTCTTCGGGTTTATTGTTTTTCCTCTTCGTAAAGGTGCCATTAATCCTTCTGTCACATGGGTGGTCAAACAAGTATGTGCCGGGATTAGTTTTGTCAACACTATTTTAGCTGAAACATTCTTGTCACTCACTCGATTTAAGGAAAATGAAGATAAAACTTTTCGTGCGCCAATTGAGCTTTTACAAATTTGGTTCTTTTCTCATATGAGTAGGATTGATATTCGCATGAAAATTATTAATCTCACTGATTCCCATCATCCTATCGAGGTGTTCAAAAATCATCAAGATCGAACTCCAAATCTTTCTTTCTCAAAATGGGTCAAATTATTGAAAAATCCAAATACCAAGATTTTCCTATGGCATGCTAAATGGTTCCAAGTCTCCAAGGCGCGTCTCTCTCATGGCGATGATGAGCCGATCCCGCTATTGGGGATCACTGGTGCCACTTCCTACTACCCGCTTCGAGTGGCCCGTCAATATCGAGTTGTGCAGGATCTACCGCCCCCTCTTAAGCTGGGTTTGTTCCAAGTCCGATTCACTGCCAAGGATGATGATCACAAAAAAGAGCTTCGCTATATTGAACAAGCTTGGCTCGCATGTCATGAACAAAAATTGAGCTTGCCTGAAGATGAGCTTGAGGGGAAGGAAAAGACTTATTATGCCACGGCTCGGTACATCTGTCAGCATAAGATCCCGACTGAGTTTCTCCCAAAAGTGCCAGATGTGACTGAAAAGCCCACTCGACAAGCAGAGCTTAATCGTCACAAAAGGAAGATTGAAGAACTTGAGAAGCAAGCCAAGAAGGACGCTAAGGAGAAGAGGCAATTACGTCGAGCGTTGGCTTCCCGATTATTTATAGACCGGGCCAAATAAAGTGGCTTGAATCTATTTAGTCTTTTTACTTTAAGCTTAATGTTTAGGAAGTTGAGTCTTTTCACTTTATTAGTTTTTTGTTTAGGGCCTTTCAAGTTTTTACATTGTCAATGTCAAACAATTTCATAAATAAAAGCAGTTAGACTTTCGTCATGGACCGGCATGTTTTTACGAAATGCTTATGTGTATTCATTTCTTTAAATTAGGTGATAACGGATCCTCCACGTTCGCCTATCATTACACGATCAAGAGCAAAAATGGCCGACCAAACCGAAATGCGTGATCGTATGACCGCTATGGAAAACCAACTCCAGCAGTTGCTCACCTCTATGCAACTAATGACAGATCAAATGCAATCCCTCCAAGTGCATCAGACTCTTGCACCCGTTCTCCCCGAGATAGTAGTCCCAAAGCAGACAAACAAGGCCCAAATGGGTGATGACGACATGCCTGAGCTGGAGGATGACCCACTGTTCGTCACTGCCGAAAAAGCTAAGCCCGACACTGTCCCTAATGCGGAGCAAGATGAACGCTTCGCCAAACTTGAAGAGAAACTGAAGCAATTGCAAGAGTCGCGGAATTCACTCCCGTTCGACTTGTCGGTTTATGAGAAAGTCAAAATGCCAAAGAAGTTTAAGATGCCGGAGTTCGAGAAATACAATGGTACTTCTTGCCCAAAAGCTCATTTGCAGATGTACCACGTACGCATGGCCCAATACGTCAAGAACGAGCCTCTCATGATCCAATCGTTTCATGCAAGCTTGACTGGGCCCGCACTCAACTGGTACATAATGAAAAATGTAAACCTTCTCGATACCTGGAATGATGTGGCTGACGCTTTCCTAAAGCAGTATAAATTCAACATGGACATTGCACCTTCCCGAGAGGATCTTGAGCGGATGGAGAAGAAGAAAAGTGAGTCATTTAAGGAGTATGCTGTAAGGTGGCGAAACTTGGCAGCTCAAATCACTCCTGAGCCTACAAACAAGGAGTTGATGAAGTTGTTCGTCAAGACTCTCCCGTATGAGTTCCGTAACCGGATGGCTAGTACATACGTCGAGAATTTCAACCAACTCATCCCAGTGGGTGAACAGATCGAGATGGGGCTAAGGGATGGATGGTTCAATGAACCGACTCATCAAGGCAAAAGGTTCACCATGAAGAAAGATAAAGAACCGACCACTGAAATCAATGTTGCATATGCACAACCAGCCCCTAGTAAGCCTCCGATGGTTCGTGTCCCCGGGAATCAGCAAGATGGAGGCCGAGTGCCTGCACAGCGGCAATTCACCTATAGGCAGTTCTCTCCTCTTACTGGCCCTCTATCTCAGGTCTTACCGATACTCCGAAACAAGGGATTGATCTCCCACGAACCAAAGCGGCCCAATGCTGAAAAATTCTCCAACTATGATCCCTCCAAAAAATGTGAGTATCACATGGGAGAGATCGGCCATTCAACTGATGAATGTTTAACTTTGAAGCACAAGATCCAAAATTTGTTGGATACTAAGGCATTTTCTTTCCGTACCACCCAACCGAATGTCAAGAAGAATCCGTTGCCAGAACATCAGGGAAATGTGAATGCAATCTTCGAGTTCAATACCGGCAAAAAGATGAACTTGAAGGTGTCTCACAAAGATATCTATAGCGGATTAGTTAGAGTTGGTTATTATCCGACAGATGAGAATCCTCCCTTGCCTACCATGAAGGAAAGGGTTCAAGAAATGGTTAAGGCTGGCATGATCATATATGCTGACCAAGCTGGAACAGTGTCAACTATCTCCGAAGTCGTCATTGATTGGGAGAAGGAATTTGCTAAGCTAAGTGCTGAAAAGAGTGAACCAGATCCATTGATCGAGGACATGCCCCCACTTGAGGACGCCTCCGACCATGAAGGATTGATAGTGGAAGTGCCTTCAACTGATGAGGAAATAATTATTGAGATGCCCCAGCTGTATGAGTACAAGGATAACAAAGCAGTCCCTTGGTCATACGAGCTAGATGTTGACCTGATTACAAGGTCTGGTCGGACTTATGCTCAAGCTAATGCCCAACCTGCAAAGCCAATTACTAACGAAGAGGCCAAGGAATTTCTGGCTATAATCAAAGCAAGTGAGTATAACGTGGTCGACCAGTTGCGGAAATTGCCCGCCCAAATCTCTTTACTTGAACTCTTGCAAACATCTCCTACACATCAAAAGTCTCTAATGAAGGTTCTAAGCGAAGTTCGTGTACCAGAGACGATCGAGGAAGACAGGTTGGAGGAATTCGTAGGATCGATTCTTCTCAAGGATTTAATAGCCTTTTCTGATGAAGAATTCCCTCTTGAGGGGAGGGGACACACTAAGGCATTATATATATCCGTCAAGTGCAAGGCTTCCCATGTGGCTCGAGTACTCATTGATAATGGGTCTGCCTTGAATATCTGTCCATTGGCGACTCTTCACCGCCTGAAAATAGATCCTTCAAAAATAAGTGCTGCAAAGACCTCCGTCCGAGCTTTTGATGGTACGAGAAAGGAGGTGATAGGGGAGACCCACCTTGATCTGCAAATAGGGCCGGTGATGTTCAACGTCCTTTTCCAGGTGATGGACATTCCTACCGCATTCAATTTTCTATTAGGGCGTCCTTGGATTCATACTGCTGGAGCTGTGCCATCAAGTCTCCACCAAAGTGTGAAATTTGTTGTCAAAGGAAAGCTAGTCATTGTTCATGGCGAGGAGGATCATCGGATCTATCATGAGACGGCTATCCCCTATGTCGAGCCGGAACGTAGGGAGGAGTCGAGCTACCAATCGTTTGAGCTCGTATCCACTATCCATGCATCTCGAGGATCGACAGCACCCATCCCTGATGTGTCAAATGCAGCAGTTATGGTAGCAAGAGTGATGGTTGGAAATGGCTTTATTCCTGGCCGTGGACTTGGTAGACAAGGACAGGGCATCCGGAATCCTATTGAAGCCCCTCGAAGGTTTCGTTCCGCCGGATTAGGGTACAATGGAAGAGGTGGAAGACATGAACAAGAGAGGAAAAACTCATTACTCCTCGATATCCGCGAGACATTCCCGGGCCCTGCTAGAATGATGCATGATGAGGGAGGAATGATCGACACCCGAGGTATCGTGCTTGATGGATGGAATGGCATGGACGACCCGACAACTTCAAAGACAGAGGATCCAGATGATGGGATGGAAGGGATCACAACTCTATTCGATGATCTCCTCATAGGTGCCATTGATGAAGAACCATCGGAAGAAATGGGTGCTAGCCCACAAGAGTAACACGTTTACTTTTCTGCACTCCCCTGCGTGGGAATCTTATCTCTTTTAGGATTTGATATTTTCTAGGGTTTGCTTATCGTATTCTGCATGTCGATGTTTGCTAGGGTTTGACTGTTAGGGTTTCGTTTCACTTTGATTGCCGTACTTTTCAATCCAATAAATGTAATTTGATTGATGAATATCAATTATGATTACAAGTTTTATTTTGAGGGCATGATGGGGTATACCAAACCAGCCCGGTGATGATATCCAACCAATGAAAGAAAAGAAAAATCCAAGGAGAATTCTGAGGCCTGGGCTTCATCATGCTTCCTCTTGTCAAAAAGTTTTTCCAAAATGTTTTGCCAAAATTCTTTAAATAAAAACTCGAAAAAAAACCGAAAGGAAGAAAAATTCGAAAAAATAGATAAGAAATCTACGCCTTTTAGCCCTGTTTGTCTTTCTAAACTATCCATTTTATGTTTCAGGAGCAGCCTTGTGATAGGCAAAGAGAAAAAAATGCTCCAATCCAATGTCATGAGCGATGACGGTGATGACCCTGATGATCCAAATGGTGACTCCATTGGAGTACAACAAAGTTGGGAGCAACATGAAAAACCCAAAGTTCTCACCTCTGAGCAAACCGTCACTATCAATCTGAGTGATGCCGAGGAGCCCAAAGAGATAAAGATTGGGGCAAATCTTCCCAAAGATGAAGCTGAGCACCTGACTCAATTGCTAAAAGAATATCAAGATATCTTTGCTTGGACATATGCTGATATGCCAGGTTTAGATCCATCAATTGTGGAACATTGTTTACCCACTAATCCGAACATGCACCCTAAGAAGCAGAAGCTTCGAAGGACTAAACCGGAGCTCTCGAAGAAGATAGAAGAGGAGGTAATGAAACTCCTCAAAGTGGGATTCATTGAAGTCTCGCAATACCCTGAATGGGTGGCCAACATAGTACCGGTCATGAAGAAGGATGGTCGAGTCCGAGTGTGTGTTGATTATCGGGATTTGAACAAGGCCAGCCCAAAGGATGACTTCCCATTGCCACATATCGATGTTCTCGTGGATAGTACTGCCGGATTTGAATTATTCTCTTTCATGGATGGTTTTTCTGGCTACAACCAGATAAGAATGAAGGATGAAGACAAAGAGAAGACGGCATTTATCACCCCATGGGGAACCTTTCATTATAAGGTCATGCCCTTCGGACTCAAAAATGCAGGGGCAACTTACCAACGAGCCATGGTTACATTGTTCCATGACATGATGCATGAAGAAATCGAGGTATATGTTGACGATATGATTGCAAAAACCCGACCTGGGAAAAGTCATGTTGAAACCCTCAAGAAGTTATTTGATCGGCTTCGTGAATTCAAACTCCGTTTAAACCCTGCCAAGTGCGTGTTCGGGGCAGCATCAGGAAAATTACTTGGGTTTATGGTGAGTAGCAAAGGGATCGAAATTGACCCAGCTAAAGCCAAGGCAATATGTGAGCTGCAACCTCCGTCGACAGTGAAGGAGGTTCGAAGTCTCCTAGGGAGACTGAATTACATTGCACGATTCATTTCCCAACTCTCAGAGACCGCTAAGCCATTCTTCAAACTCTTGAGGAAAAACGTACGAGTTGAGTGGAATGATGAATGTCGAGAGGCGTTCGATAAGCTGAAGCAATATTTGATGAATCCACCGGTTCTTGTCCCTCCAATATCGGGGCATCCTTTGATTTTGTACCTCACAATCCATAGTGAGTCACTCGGCGCGATGTTAGCTCGAAAAGTCCCGTGGATCGAAGGAACGGGCCATCTATTACCTCGGTAAAAAGTTCACCGTCTCGGAGCTAAAATATTCGATGCTGAAAAAACTTGTGCTGCGTTAGTATGGGTATTGCATAGATTGCGACAAGACACCTTGCATTACCGACGTTTCTCGTGACCGAGAACGATCCCATCAAGTATTTATTTCATCAACCAGCTTTGGTGGGTAAGCTAGCCAAATGGCAGGTCTTGATTTCGGAATTCGACGTGCAGTTCATGCCACAAAAATCAGTTAAAGGCCGAGTAATTGCTGATATATTGGCTGAGAATCCTAGAATCTTGAATGATGATGATTGTCCTTTGGATGATCGTATTTTGGCCATAAATGAAGATGCATGGTCTATGTTCTTTGATGGAGCTGTGAACTTGTCCGTTTCTGTACCGGGGCAATATTAATATCCCCGGACGGACAACATTTCCCGTAGCCGCGAAATTAATATTCCCATGCACTAACAATATAGCTGAATACGAAGCTTGTATTCTCGGACTTCAGGCCGCAATTGAAATGGGAGTGGCCAAATTGAAAGTATATGGAGATTCTGCTCTAATCATACTCCAGACTGTAGGTGAATGGAAGACCAGGGATGCCAAATTACTTCCGTACCATAAGTACCTCGAAGAGTTGGTGAAGGAGTTTGATGAAATCTCGTTTGACTATTTGGCTAGATCTCATAATCAGTTTGCCGATGCCCTGGCAACATTGTCATCTATGTTGCAAGTTACTGATGGTTTAGAAGTTGAGCCTTTGAAAATTGAGGTTCTAGCCAAACCTTCTTATTGCATGGCCGTGAATGAAGAGCTTGATGAGAAGCCATGGTATTATGACATCATGAACTATATTCAAAAGCAGGAATTTCCTGAAGGGAGCACTCCAGCCGATAGAAAATACATAATGAAGATGGCCTCAAAGTTCTTCGTCAGTGGTAAGAATTTATACAAGAGATCTTATGATTCGGTTTTATTGAGATGCGTAGATGAAGCAGAAGCTACCCAAATCATGCATGAAGTGCATGAAGGAGTTTGTGGCCCACACATGAATGGGCACATGTTGGCCAAGAAGATTATGAGACTAGGCTACTATTGGCTTGCGCTTGAAAGTGACTGCATACAGCATGTTAGAAGTTGCCACCGTTGCCAAATTCATGGAGATAAAATAAATGTTCCTCCAACGGAGTTACACCAGCTATCTGAGCCATGGCCTTTCTCAATGTGGGGGATCGATGTGATTGGCCCAATAAATCCCAAAGCTTCAAATGGGCACCGATTCATATTGGTGGCAATAGATTATTTCTCAAAGTGGATTGAAGCCGCATCATATGCTAATGTCACGGCTCGAAACGTTGTGAAGTTTATTAGGCGTGACATAATCGCCCGTTATGGTGTCCCCGAAGCAATTGTCACTGACAATGGGACAAATCTGAATAACAAGTTCGTTGATGAGTTGTTCAGTGAGTTCAAAATCAAGCATTTGAATTCATCACCTTACCGCCCACAAATGAATGGAGCTGTTGAGGCAGCTAATAAGAACATCAAGAAGATCCTGGCTAAGACAGCCGAGAATTATCGAGATTGGCATGACAGTTACCCTTTGCTCTAATGGCGTATCGGACATCGATCCGAACATCTACCGGGGCAACCCCTTTCTCCTTAGTTTATGGCATGGAGGCAGTCTTGCCTGTGGAAGTAGAAATCCCCTCTTTGAGAGTCTTATCCCAAGTGGAATTGTCCGAGGCCGAATGGACACAACAAAGGTTCGAGCAGCTTGAACCCGATTGATGAGAAAAGATTAAAAGCTCTTTGCCATGGTCGACGTATCAACAAAGAGTAGCCAAGTCTTTCAATCGGAAGGTACGGCCGAGACACTTCGAAGTGAATGATCTAGTTCTAAGAAAGGTGTTGCCGATTTTTCCTGATCCTGGAGGCAAATTTGCTCCAAATTATAGCGGCCCATATATGGTGAAAAGGGTACTCCCTGGAGGTGCCTTAATCCTTACAGAAATGGATGGTCGTGAGTTTTCTAATCCTGTTAACTCTGATGCTGTGAAGAAGTATTACCCTTGAAAGAATTTGTTGTGAATTGAAGGAACTCATTTCTTCGTTGAATTGTGTGAGAATGGATTGAATGAGATGAGAAGTAGGCCTTGTTTCATACACATATCGAACTCATTTGATTCGGTATATCAGACGTGTTGACCTAGTGTCAGTTCAATTAAATAAAAAAGGAAATGCCCTGAGGACACCACCAGCGCCTCGGCCTGGTGGCACGGGGAATGAAAAGGTCCGAAAGCGACCAGGGTTCGATCCCGGAAATGGCAACAAAAAAAAAAAAAAAAAAAAAAAAAACCAAAAAAAAAAAAAAAAAAAAAACAAAAAAAAAAAACATTTTTTTTTTTACCAATCCTTTTCTTTCTTTTTGAGCTACAAACTCTTTGTGTTCAAAGCTGATGAGTTCATGAAGTAATTGTGACCTTTCAAAGGAGAATTTTGCATGATAGTTTTACCTGTTTAATTACCAATTTCACTGAGGATCGTCACCATCGATCAAGTTAATGAATGATGTGGAATGAATTGAACATGCTAAATGAGACATGTCAGGATGATGAAAGGCAAGCCCTATCCTATACACAGTCCCTTGCTCATATACTGGTGAGACGAGTGTAGGAAATTCCATGTTTCTAAGGTAAAGAGTTTTCTCGCGAAAGGTACGATGATCGAAATGATGAGAGGCGGTTCATTCTCTATCCCAAACACTACGTGATCATCCATTGTTTAAACCCTTTTGAGCCCACACACGTGGATAAATTTTAAATTACCCCTGTCAAGAACCACCCCACATTGGGGCAAGCTGGAGGTAAGACGACATCATGAGGTGAGGAATTTGATAGAAATATTCTTGCTCTCACTTGCATCAATCTTCAGGTATTGCTATTACATTGAATTCATACGGTAATTCAAGTGCCTTAGGATGATGAAGAGCAGTTCTTTCTCTATCCTACACACTTTATCCATTGCATAGCCCCTTGAGCCTGTAAATTCGTTTCATTTA
>SISH04000071.1:0-46731 GCA_004368105.4 Eucalyptus melliodora | reverse complement strand
AAGAAAACCCAGATGCGGGACAAGCAGCGGGACCAACTTCGGATCCTCTCGAAACATCCTAGAAAAGCTTAGAACAGCAAAGAACGCACCACTTTGAGTTCTTCGTCGAAGATGGATTTCACGGATTCCGGAGACGATCCGGACTCCCCGACGCGGTGCTCCACCGCGAGCTTCCTGTAATTCCAAGCGGTGTAGTACTCGGGGTAGATCTCCAGGAGCTTGGCTCTGGCGTCGAGCGCCTCCTCCGTGTATCTGCCACAGCTACATCTCAACACCAATCGATCGATTCCGAGAAAAAAAAAAAAAACCCCTAATCGCGCGACGGTTTCGATCTCGCAAGTGAAAAATGAGAATTCAGCAAGGGAGAGAGAGAAGAAGAAGAGTACATGCGGCTGTGGTGATACGAGACGAACTGGGATTGAAGGGCCCGCAGCTTCTGAGCTTTGGCGGCGGACGCCGCCGCGTCCTCCGGCTTCGGCGCCGTACGAGGCCGGCCGTGCATCTTTTCCGGTGGGCGGCGAGATGACGGCGGCGGCGGGAAATGTGAACGGAAAGAGGGGGCTTAAGGATTAAGGAAGCTGTTGGAACTTGAATCCGAGTGTCTTCTGACCGGACCCGTCAAAAATGGGTCCATTTATTGAATAATCCCAAAAACATTTAAATGAATTACGCTAAATTTCGTGGATCTATATAATAGATTTACGAAATAAAGATGCTTTATAAACTCATTTATAACCTATTAAACCCATTTCAATTTAATACTTGAACTTCTTTCGTAGCTCGAAATAAGCTAATTCGACGCCCTCATGAGCTTGATCACCACTATTCTCGTCCATTGTTGCCTCTCGACCAATCTCTTCTCCTCTCCTCCTAGTGCCACGGCCATCACTATCAGGGTGAATGCAGCATGTCTACCGAGGGTGAGGACGGAGATCTCTGTCATATAGGTAACTAAAAATGAAACAACCAAAAAAGAAAATTCACACGTCATGAGTAAATCCTAAAAAAACCTATGGGATAATGATAAATATTCCAATGTATGCGAGATATATTAGAAGTTTTAAAAAAAGAGGAACTTGTTTTGACAGGTAAGTTTTTGGACTGAACAAGACCTCCAACCGCTCATCCCAAATTTCATGAAACTGCATCAAAGTCCACCAAAAAAAAAAGTATTCTATTCCTATACCCATGGAGGTAGCTATTTGCTTGGATATTCACATATTCGAACAGATAATCATGGCAGAGGGGACTCAACTATCTTCCCAATTTTTCTTTTATGTCTGCAAAGATGCACCTCTGCTTCCAACTCCATTTTCAAGAAATACCCCACTTTGAGTTCAGTCACGGAACTCATGCGCGGCATAGACTAGCCCAACCATTTCTTTCAGACGAATGTGAACCCCCAATCTTATATCAAGTAATGAGTACTGAGAAGCTACAGCAAATGCAAAAAGTCCGGAAGCGCTAAAGCAAGTGCAATTTCCGAGGAGGTCCTCAAATCGATCCGATCAAATCAGTGTCTTGATGAAGAGATGATTGAACTGATGCAGTATATCGACAGGGTTCCTTGCCCTGCAAATGAATGCTCGCAAAGGCATCTCCGCATTTCATCCCCCGAAGTTCCACATTATCTCAAAACATATCAAGTGCGAAAGGGAAAAATACTTCATCCAAGCCCCTACTCTACTAAGGAGGCAACCTAAGTTGATTCTACAGTTGCCTAAACAGAACCATTCTGCAGAAAGTAAACTCCCTGCATGATTCATGCTTCAGAATATGAGCTTAAAACCAACAGAAGGCACTCACAGAGGTTCCATTCTCTTACTCAACCTATTAAAATGATCAATTGAAAGATATTTAATCATTTGTTGTTCTTGGATGTACCTAAAAGACTTCCATGATAAAGGTGGTAGCAACTTTCAAAAGTGCAGCACCAAAAGGGTTAGAAGACAAGTACCATGCTGGTGTAGAATCCCAGGTTTCAAAACATAATGTTGCAAGGAATTATCCAAGATAATTGGGCAAGTTTGGAAACATCTAAGGATCTTTCTTGACTACTCTAGAAATATTCTTAATGATAATATGGGAAATGTACACGAGGGCATTCTAAAGTATTCTTTAGGGTTAAAACAGAAAATATACCTGCCTTCTAGAGATATCTCATCAATCTCTATTGTCAAATTGAGTTGGAGGTCCACGGTTGTAATTAGAGAAGTTTTTTTTTTTGTATAAATAGGGTAGCTCCCTCATTTGTATTCATTCAAAACTATAAGCAAATCCGATTCCCCAAACAATTGAACAAGTTGCAAAGTTAGTTTGTTCGCAATAAATAAGAGTCTAAAGTGTAATCATTTTTTTTCAAATAAGGTCCTAATGGACCTTATTTTAAATAATGGTTTAAATGTTCTCATTGTCTAAAATAAAAGTTCGAAGTGAATCTTATTTTAAATAATGACCTAAAATGGTCATATTATTCTCAAAAAAATGCTTGACCTCGTCGGTTTGGTCAATGACATTTTCGTCATGAATTTTTTATTTTATGTTCTTTCCTTTATCTTTCTTTCTTTTTTTTTTCCTTTTTCTTTTTTCCTTTCTATAAAAAAGACAAACTCAAAAAAAAAAAAAAAAAAAGGCTAAAAATAAAAAAAAATAAAATAAAAATAATAATTAAAAAAAGCTAGATGGGAGAGCTGGGGCCACCCTTCTGCTGGCAGCCACAGGCGAGGGAGGGCAGTCCTTCTTGCCTATATCTTTTTTTTTTTTTTTAGTTTTTAGATTTTTTTAAAATCTTTTTGAGTTTCTTCTTTTTAAAAAAAATGAAAAAGGAAAGAACATAAAAAGAAAAAAGTAAAGGATGAAAATGCCCTTGACTAGCCGATGAGGTTAGGTCATTCTTTGAAATTAATATGGCAATTTCGGACTCTTATTTGAAATAGGGTTCATTTCAAGTTCTTATTTAAAAAATAAAAAATAAAGTCATTTTTAGCCTTTTTAAAATAATATTCATTTTAGATTCTTATTTGAGAAAATGAGCACACTTGAAGCCCTATTTAAAATTTTCCCAAGATAATTGTCGAAGTTACCTAGACTACAACTAGTTTGACCGGTTTGATTCCACCCCGAGTTTGTTAGCATAAGGGATCTAGCTAACAAATGTGCATAACTCGAGTGTTCTTAGTTGTGACTTTAGCTCATGAACAAGTTTTGCCTTCTGCATTTCCAAATATCTTATCGCAAAGCTTAGTTTAACAGCTCTCTTCTTTAAATTTCTTATATGTGAGTCCTCTCTGCAATCAACCTCTTTATCAAACAATAAGCACGTTTAAAAATTCAAATAAGAGTCAAGCTTAGGGCGGAAACAAGTTTAAGGTGGTGTCTAGTATCCTTAGATTGTTCTTGTGTGAATATTTTTGAGTAAGACTGACTAAAAGAAAATCCTATAGCCAGGAAAACGAAATCAACCAGCTCACCAATATGTGATGTTAAGTAAATGCACAACTCACATCATCAAATAGTGAAAACAGAGACTCATGTCTCATTCACCAAACACAAGACACATAACCGGAAACTTTGAATTCAATTTGTGGGTGCTCTTCAATAGCAAAAACAGAGACTCAAAGTCTTATACACCAACTCTTAAGTAGCAAAAATAGAGACTAGAGTCCGACCCAAACTTTTGATTTGATCTCGTGGGTGGCTCACCTCCAGAATGCTGGCAAGCAAAAGGCGAAAGAAAAGTTTCCTTTTGAGCTAATTTGGAACATTCTAGAACTCTCTACTTTGTACAAGCATGTCTCTTCACGTTTGTGCTCTTGGCATAGATGTGGGACATTAATGTGGAATTTGAACTGGGAGAAGGCCAGAAACACACCGCCGTTTGAGCTTGGGCTTTCGGACGCATTGCAAATCCCAACACAAAAGCCCATCAGACCCAATATCTATATCTATATAAACTATATTATAATTGTTTCCAATATGTTGTTGGATATTCATGCATGGGTCAAAGTGATCCATAACCTTTCAAAATTATTATTGGAGACTTTAATTCTCATAGTACTTTCTTCTAATGCAGGGCAAATTTTTATGAGACTTTAATTCTCAAAGTACTTTCTTCTCTTGGAGGGCATATTTTTATGAATCTATTGGTGATTGAAAACGAACTCCCTAAGTGGTAATAAGTAGTAGACTGTGAGGGATGTGACGATGGAAGTGCAAAACATAAATGCATCCTTGTGGTAACTGCCAAGAGCACCCTTGGAGCTATTGTAAATTTACAAATAATTATATATCTTTTCTTTCGCTCTTACACAAAGAATAAGAAAACAATTACATATTGTAAATATCAGTTATTAAAAAAATTCCTGTGAGGATACTTGTTAGCTATACTTAACAAGGAAACATTTTGACTTTCAATATACTAATCATATATAACACAAGAAAAAGTGCATTGGAAATAAAAAGATAAATTAACATGTTCAAGTTTCTTGGAGCACTTTCAAACGAAGTTGAAAGAAAGAAGAAGAGAGAGAACATATTAATAGGATTTGCGTACAAGTCTATTCTAACTTCCAACAAATTCCTAGAATTTGAGGACAGGATGTGATTGTAGCTCTTCCTACTTCTCTAGACATGATCACAGACCCCGAGGCTCAAGACGGAAGTACTAGAGTAGTGGGCAAGGGCACGACGCAAGTGAAGCGTGTCGTTTATGAGGAAAAAGGAAGTTGCCGCTAGTCGCTTCTTTCTTGGACTACCAGCACAAATCCAAGTAGTTTGGATTTATCGGAGTTGTGTTGGCTTCGACAGTTGATGAGACAACTTTCTATTCTCGATCCATTGGAAACATGTTAATCCCAACTTAAACCATAAATATAAGCCTAGTTGTGGGAAGAAAAAACATATCTAGTAATGATGTCCCTTTTGCTATTATGTTCGTTTCAATCCTTGATAGTAGAATAGTTTCCAATCGCGATCACTTTGTCAACATAGGTTAAAAGTTTAGTGCTAGTAACTTTATTATCGACTTAATACTCTTCAAAACATATCAAGTAGTAAATGCATAACCTAATATCAAAGACTCTCTCAAAGAAGCTTGCAATTACAAGAGCTCTCTTGTTTAAGTAGGAAAGTTCAAAATCATACGATTATATTTTGGAATGTCATAGAGGCTCACACGCTTGAGTAGTGATTTGGGCATTTTGAGCCAAGATTCGACGGCTTAGGCTACTTAGCCGTAACAAAAAAATTATCTAAAAAATCCTAAATTTATTGTATTTTTACCAATTCAATTCTAATTTCATCAATTAAGTCCGAAATGTTCTCATATTTTGCCAATTGAATTTATTAGGCCAATTTTGACAAAAATCCGATGAGGGATTCTAAAAGATATGGCGCTCTTCCTTCACCTTCAATGTTTTGTGCCCCAAGTCGTCCCGAGTCTTAATGATTACTCACCTCTGAAAATCCAAGATAATATTTCATTATTTCTTGCACCATGATCTAAGTTTTGTCAGTTATGAAGTGCACAGTTTGTATACTATGACTGTGCACCGAGCCAATAGTGTCAATGAAAGGTACGGTTCACCGGTCGATCCACACTTCCAACCAATTGGCCACAAGGACCATTAAAGTTAGGTTTGCAGAATGGGCCACACTGGCACTGCATCATAAATTCTAGGATGGTAAAGACGAGAAAACGAGATGGTGAAGGTAAAGGAGTCCCTTTCTATAAGAACGAGAGAGGCTTTGGTCTCGCCACATGGGGGAGGCGCTCATAAATGAGAGAGCATGAGCGTTGCACCAAGCAAACGCAAGGACGGATCCAGCTGATCCGACTTTTCTCCATGTCGCATCTTCGCAGTTACCAAAAAGAGGGAGGTGGCACGCGCTTAGCTGCCAACGACCCTCGATTAATGGAGGTCATGCTCCTACGAGAGACCGAGCAGTGATCTCTGTGGGGATTATCCTACAACGATTGCGAAAGTGGTTGGCCGGTAGTCTCTCGCGTTGCAAGCTCATTGCCATTCTCTTTCTCTCTCTCCCTCCATACGAAGTGACGGCCAAGAAATTGCACATCCACTTCTGAATAGTACCCGGCTTAAGAAGCTGACCACATCCATCTCAATCGTTTATGTCAGGGAAAACGAAGAACCATCGATCCGCACCATCTGATTAAGAACACGTCGAAAGCTATTGAGCTATGTCGATGCTGTGGCGAGCAAGCAATAAATTCCATCATGATCTGTTCGCTTGTGTTCGTTATTAGTGCATTTTGGTCAAGTGAATGACGATGAAGGAGCGGCTTCCATGGTGCTCTGGAACGATAAAAAGTAATTCAATCAACGGTTCCCACGGCCTGCGGCTAGACACCTGAGATTGCTCCTCCTATCATTATCCTTATATTCGATAAGGGGGGACCTTCACTTTGACGTTCACTAAAGAGAAAACGTATGTATTACTTCATGAACTTCCAGCTTCACTTTTCCATATCAAATGCATTTTCCATATTTCAAACCTACAATTAATATCCTCACTTTTTATTATAGATATCGAGTTGCATCTCTCACCTATATATAATTTACTGAATTGCAATTTTATTTCCCAAACTAACCAATCCCCAAAAAACCCAACACTCACACACGCACACACACTCTACAGGATAATAGCCATAAAAGTCCAAAACCTATTGTACAAATGTCCATAATTTCTAATTTTTTTAATTTAGCCAATTTAATTTCATATATTTTGACAATTTATCAATATAGTTATTTCGGCCAATTTTAAATGAAAATCGCTATGTGAAAGTTTAGTCCATATTGACCATTGTATGTGTCGCTATCGGCATTGATGTGATTAATTTTTGTAATTCTTTTAAAATTTTCCTAATTTTTCTCTCTTTTTTTCCATTTTTTCTATTCTTTTCTTTTTCCCTATTCCCTTTGCCAGTTGCCGGCCACAAGTGAAGGTATCTCAACCCCGATGATTGGTGGAGGGAAATAGAAAGAAAAGAAGAAGAAGAAAGAACTTAGTTGGCCATGCCACGTAGGATAACTAATTTCCATGTTAGCGATTTCCGGCTAAAATTAGCTTAAATGACTATATTAACAAATCGTCAAAAAATTTAGCACTGACTTGCCCAAATAGAAAAGTATAGAATTGAATTGTAATCCATAAAAAGATTTAAAATTTTGTTGGTAATTTTCCTTGCACTCTCCGCTCCTTCCACAAGGCTTGTTCAGGCTAAACCATTAGTCTTCCCTTGTCCACCATGTGTGCTGCCGTTGCTGCTTCGAGGTTGTTACTGGCTTTAAATCTAAGCTCGATGGCGATCCCCATGCCAACTCAAGACTAAATTTATGTCGAACAACCTCAACCTAGTAGCCATGGCCGAGCTTTGCTCCAAATGTTGCGTGGCTTGCGAGCCTATTGCAGAGGCTCAATGCAAGCCGCGGCCCTCGCGCCATCAAGGTTGACCTCACAGAGCCTCGACGGTTGCAAGCCGTGGACTCAAGCTGAGGTCGCCTAGCCTTGCTGTCATGAGTCATGACCGATCTCACCACGGCTAGAGATAGGGAGAGGGGCGCGGGCCACAACTAGGGCAAGGGTGTCATCATCACCATCAAGGTCGGGTTGGGACATCGAGCGATGGCCTAACATTGTGCAAGGGGCTCTCAATCATCTATACTGCTATGTGAAAGGAGGGAGAAAGGGTTAGAGAGAAAGTGGAGAGAGTTTCGCGTGAATGAGCGCAAATGGGTCTTTCTAGGCTCCCGAGATGCGAAATGTAAGTTTTGAAATGTGAGGAGGGTATTAGATATGGAAAGCAAAATTTTCAGAATATTTAAGTATCAAATTGGGTGTCTATCTAATAACTTAAGGGTGCGTTTGGCAGTGATAATATTTGGGATAGGATATGATTTATCCTATTCCACATTTAATGCTTGCTCAGATAGGATAAAATCAAATATAAGAGGGATATATGCCGGCTAAAATTATCCCATGGGGGAGGTGGGATAAAGGTGGATAGGATTTATATTGTCTATAATAAGAATGTTGTTTTTCTCAAATAACAAACTTATTAAATTAAAAAAATTAAAATTATATTTCAATATTAATAATATTTGAATTCTAATTTAAGAAATCATAATTTATTTTTTTAATTTAATCTTATTTTAATTTATATATTCAACTTTAATTCTATCTCATAGTAAACGTTAAATTTGTAAATTACATATTTATATTTATTATATATTTGAGGTATTTTTGTATTTTAGGTATGTTAGTACAATTTATTATTTGATAAAACTTTATTAAAGAATGATGAAATGGTTAAAAAGAAATAATAAAGAAAATAATTTTAAAAAGAGGGAAAATAAAATAAAAATAAATTAAGGAATAGTATCATGAGAGATTTTCACCACCTCCACTTATGAACTTTTAGGTTCATTTACAATGATATGACATTTATATTAAAATAATGTACATTATATGAAGTGAATATATCCAACTTTAATACCGCGATTCACCAAACAAAAATGGATATGATATAGAAAAATTCCAGGATTTCATATCCTATCCTATCCAGCTCTTATTTACGGTTAGAAATTCAAACGACCAAATGTAACCTAAGGGTATGTCTAAAAAGATTTTGCTTTTTACTTTTTGTTCAATGTAGCAATCGATGCACTTTGATTTTTCCTTAATCCCAAACACTCGAAACTTTCACAATATATTAATATTGGCACATAAAGAATTTGCATACAACATTTCACATTTTCTTTAAATTTAGATAATATCTACAATTTTGGCAAGAAAACAAGGAAATTGCTTATTGCTGTTTAAAAAGCTTAACTAAACAAGCACCAAGCTATTAGAATTGTTTATAGTAGTCTTACAAAATTTTTAGTGGTATCATAGTAGGAGGTCCTAGGTTTAAATCTTTATAAATCCCTAATTGCATCCATCAATAAATTTCCATGGTTTAGTTTAAAACCAAAATCCTGCCAATGTGTGAGGGAGAGTGTAAGTTATTTAAATAGATCTTATTATCGAGTTTCTTCAAACATATTTGTTACATATACTTTACTTGGTATATTTCAATTTTCAAGTATGGATCATACAAGACACTAGGATAATCGCATATTAAAAATTATAAAGATTCTTTAATCGATTGCTTAACAAATGCCTTTGGAGCACTCTTTAACAAAATTCATTTAAATATTTTACCCTACTAAACTTTCACATATGTTTTAGCAATTCGATGATGCCTTAATTTTTTATCTATACCTTAGTAAATCCACCCTTCCAATCAGATTAAAGACATAATTCATGATATTATTACACACTTTCACTTTTTCTAGGGTTACATACTAAAAACCTTTAAAAATGGTCTTACATAGGGTTACATATAATTCATTCATAATTTTGGATAACAATTTGAATTTTGATGGAAAAGTAAAACAAAAAGAAAAATGCTTTTGACTTTTCAGAAGTCTAGACAAATTAACTCTCACTCGTCAAATGACCGGATAAGAAGAAAATGACTTATTGGATATCAAATCGGAGTAGTTAGAGAGAGAGAGAAATTAAAAGAAACCACCATTCATTACATAATCATATCTTTGGAGCGAAGTGCTGTAAAAGTTAGCGGCAAGATCGCGCCGTTTCTCTTTCATATGCAAGAAAGCAAACAAAGATGACCATAAAATCGTCTCTTCAATGTCCCTTTCTGTCCGCATCTCTTTAACCCTTATACGTAGACGAAGTCCCAAGAACAGCCTTCCTACGAAGTAAAAAAATCGAGCACCTCTCTCTCTCTCTCTCTCTCTATGTGCGCGCACAAAAATGGTTGCATCGGACGTGAAGAGCCCCGTGCACAGCGTGAAGCTGTCGTCGGTGGTGCCGGCCAAGGTGACGGGAAACAACACGGAGCATAAGCTGAGGAGCATGGACCTGGCGATGAAGCTCCACTACCTCACGGGGCTCTACTTCTTCAGGAGCGACGCCGTCCAGGGGCTCACCATCTTCGACCTCAAGAAGGCCATGGCCCAGACGCAGGAGCTCTACCCCACAGCGTCCGGCAGGATCAGGCGGTCCGAAAGTGAGAGGCCCGTCATCAAGTGCAACGACAGCGGGGTCCGCATCGTCGAGGCCCGGTGCGATCGGTCGCTCGACGAGTGGCTAGTGGCGACCAAGGAGGAGGATGGTGGCTGGGAGCTCCAGGACTGGCTGGTCCATTCTCAGGTTCTTGGCCCCGATCTTGGCTTCTCTCCCCTGATTTACGTTCAGGTAACTTTGTGCCCGTCTTCTATTTTAAAACCGTATCCATCTCATGTCGATGATTGATCCCTTAAATTGAATTCGTGCAATCCACTTCATACCATGGAACACGTCGATCTGGCCCACCAATCGTTACTTTCATTCTGTAACATATTATTTGTGAGCTTACCTTAATCTAGGTTGGTCAGCCATAGCGCCAAACAATCCATCTTCCAAGTTTTCTCACAGTTTAAATTTGATGGACCAAGAGATAGAGACTTTTAGCTGATACCTGGTCAAACGAACTCCGATAACGAGACAGTTTTTGCTGATACCTCATCAAGGCAGAGATGCTTTAGCAGTTCTGAACTCGTACTGTTGTACATTTGTCAACACGAACTCTACCTCTTCCATGAAATGCCACCATCAATAGGATTCGGTCATCATAGTGTTTCCACAAGAAATTAAGATTTCATTTATTTTGCGAAAAAATAATTATTTAGAATTTTTTTAAATAATCAATTTATATTCCACGCTAGCGGGCCAACCCAATTTAATCAGATGAACTGAATTAGCATAAATATGAAATATTAGAACTCAATTAACCCAAAAGAAGAGTTAATAATGAATTGGCATAGTTACAATAGGTATAAGACTTTTTTTTTTTTATCACACTCTCCATGGGATTGAGTCATCATAGTAGTTTGATAGGAAATTACGGCTTCATTTGTTTCGCAAAAAATAAATGATTTAATTTTTTTTTTCTAAAAATACTCGCTTATACCATTTAGAATAATTAGCTAAGAAAAATAATTTTTATTATTGAAGACAACTTTTATCTAAGTATTTTCGTGGACAATTAAAATGTTTTTCGTTTAATCATTTTAGTAAGCGATACAAGTTCATTTTCGCAAAATGAACGGGTCATCTATTTATCTAATTTGACATATTAATTAATCGACATAATCACGAATCAGATCAAAAAGGGGTTAGTGGAAAAATACAGTTGCCAGGAGAAATGGCAAAGAAACATAAACTTAGACGACAATTATTACTTTCTGTTGAGTTCTTGTTTTTTCTATCCATCATCAATAATCAGCAACTATTTTTGATTAAAATGGCATGGAGCTCCGTGTCTTGCCAATCAAAGCTATGGTAGGGAAGCGATCGCAGAAGTAGGTTACTATCGAGGCCTTAAATGTGGAGAGATGGTCCTGCAACTTGTTATTGTCAAATCAGCATAGCAAGTTCTCATTTATGACCCCTTTTTTTAAGTGTTACCTAAACAACTGTCGACCCATAAATGAACTTTTCGAAATAAAGAAGAAAGAAAAAGCTTTAAACCCAAAATCGGTCATGGTACCCCAGCATCCCACCACCAATTCATTGCTCTTGTGCTTCTATAGGAAATAGGAAGTGCTATCAACATGGTACCTCCTAGCCAAGGATGTGTGCTCGGTTCTTGTCGAGGAGCGCTCTCCAGCATTCATTAGGGAGGACACATTCCCCCATTAGTTGTCCGATTAGACATTCATCCTATTCGGTGTTGCAACGTAAACTTCCCATGAAGAACAGGGAAATTTTTCCTCTTTTGTTTACTTGTTTGCGTTTTGTTTGTTCAAATAGAAGATTAGAAGGGACAGAAGGGAGAAGAAAAGAAGGTTCTTGCTTTATCAATCGGCATACTTTTCCTTCTTCGTTTTATGTGGTTTGGGAACGAATTATCTTTTCTTTTGCTTCTTCAGAAAAGTTTAGAGAAGGGTTTGTTGACGTAACAGATATGTGATTGTTATGTTTTTCTTGGAGTCACAGTTCACTTGGTTCGCATGCGGAGGAATCTGTGTGAGTCTGAGCTGGGCTCATGTCCTCGGAGATGCATTTGCAGCTTCCTCCTTTATCAACATGTTCGGCACTATCATGGCCGGTCATGCGCCGCCCAAGTCCCTCTATGCGCCAATTCCCGAAAAGCCCAAATTCCCTGCTGAGTCGAGGCTCGACACGGCGCCATCGACCATTAAAAGGGTTGACCCGATTGGGGACTGCTGGTTAGTCGTCAATAGCTGTAAGTTGGAAACCTACTCCATTCACGTCACCTCACAACAACTCGATCACATCACGGGCAAATACGGATTGCTTGGTAAATCTAAAACATCACATTTCGAACTACTGTCCGCTTTGATTTGGAAATCCTTGTCAAAGATAAGGGGAGACGGTGGGCCGAAGGTTGTAAGCGTGTGTGAGAACAATGTCCGTAGAGAACTGAATCCGTTACCCTCAAATGGCATGGATTTGAGCAGGGCCGAAGTGAATTTCTCAGCGGCAGAAGCGGAAGTATCTGATCTCGCGAGGCTGATCACCGAGGCGGTGAATGAGAATGGCTTGATTGAGGAAATGGTGGAGAGAGATGATGGGAAGCTGGACTTCATTGCATATGGGGCAAACTTGACATTTGTGAATCTAGAGGGTGCAGATGTATATGGGCTAGAGGTGAAGGGCCAGAAGCCAATTTTTGCAAGTTACGCGATGAGTGGGGTTGGAGATGAAGGGGTGGTGCTGATCCTTCCAGGACCAGGAAATGGGAATGAGAAGAGCGATTGGTTTGGAAGGACAGTGACGATGGTCCTACCCCAGGCTCAAATGGCAGAGCTCAGGAAGGAGATCAATGAAACATGGGGACTTTTGCCCTAATGATAGGGCGACAGCTGTTGAAACAACCCAGAGACTCGCTTTGCGGGCAACAACGTGTGACAAAATTCATCATAGCGCAAAAATATATGTGGATTTGTGTTTTCCTAAATAAAGTTATGATGAAAGTTGACATTTATCCTTGATGTCCTTTAAAAGCGCCCTAAGGAAAATAAACATGTAATAGACCGTCTTATAGTGGTAATACATCAAATCGTGTGTGGCTCTAATATAATTTTTGAGTATCACTTGATTAGCTAGCTTTCAGGATGAGCCCTCCAAGGAATTAGTGTGTGCACAATTTGATTTATTTATAGTAACTGGTAAGTAGATTTGTTTTTATAAGACGATAATTATTTTTAGTCTCTCTTTTTTGGAATACTAGTTTTTAGTATTACATATAATTTATATTTCAAGAGTTTCTTCGGGTTCAAGTAATCCAATGAGAAAGATTTCTCTCTATGTCAGTGAATTAAATTTGTGACAAGAAATCGAGAAGATTTTATGAATCCAGAAAGAAAGATTTCTTTTATATGAAAAAATCTAGTCGAAATCAAGACCGGACAAAAAAAATGCTTCTATTAGCGTTTCTCCTTCATAAATCATCTTTTTTCCATGTTTCTGAGCTTGACAGGAAAACTTATGGTGTCTGAATATCGCTATTTTATTGCGATTTCAGACTGTTCCATCACACGCTCTATGGATTGAGAATCAAGATCAAGCTATAAAGGATGGAAACCAGATAGACTAATCTGATAACTTATTGGAACTTGGACTGTGCGCAACATTCCTCCAAAAGACGGTCTCCATTTATCACGGTCTCCATTTATCGTAGGACGAGCCCAACGGAACAATCAGAACAGAAAGAAATCCAGAATTCAATCATCGAACGTGTCCAACATATCGTACACCGGCGAGCCAATCAATTGTTAGCAACAAAATCTTCGGCGAGCAAGGGTTAGGTGATGATGCTTTACAAAACATAAACAGAATACGCAAGTCTATTTCCTTCCCAAATCGACAAGGATCACAGTATGAGGGAGCTATTGGCAAATAATCAATCACCAATGGGACAAAAATTGATTCAAGATGCACGATTCTCCTTCTCATCTGACTTTCTTGCCTGCAGAACCAAAACCTCTGGAGCTGCTACACCAGCGTCCCTGCTGAGAATTGTCTCATCACTCCGATCAGCATTCCTTTCTCTTAGCACATTACTGCCACTTGGAGCCGGCGTTTGCATAGCCCTATGTAACTTCAAAGGAATGTCTCCCTGGAGAGATATACCATCATCTGGCTTCTCAGGTTGTCTCAGGCAATGCAGGAGGCGGAGCCACGGGAAACAAGCTGGACTACGGCTTTCCCCCATTTCATTCTCCAATTAGGCTTTGGTGCGTTTGTTTTGGCCTGTGAGGGATGAGAAATGAGCAAGAATGTGCAGAAGAAATCAGAACCAAAGTGACATGTGACAGTGTGTGGTGGTCCTAAAGTGACTACAGTCCTGAATTAGAGCAGCTTAAGAGGTAACGAGAAGCAAAGACTTTCCCCTTAATCTAGACTAGCATAAATTGGGCGTGACTTTGGATTTCAATGCCAGAACTGAGATACTAGTGTTTTTTGGGGATACATAGGGCCTGCATGTTTTCACTCTTTTTTTTTTTTTTTTTTTATAAAAAGAAATTCTTTTTTTTTGTTCCAGGAACTCAAAAAGAACAGAAATGAGAAACAAAAAAAAAAATTGTTTCTTGTTTTAGAAATAATTTTGAAGAAACACTTCTTCCTTCTTCTCTCTCTTTTCTTCTTGTTTTCTTCTTCTTTTTTCTTTGGCCGGTCGCCGACCTCGGCCATGGCCGGCGACCGGCCGTCGAGGGCCGGTGACACCGTCGAGGTTTCGCAACCTCGCGGGTGCGTCGCCGGCCCCCCGCGCGGCCTAGCCTCGCTTTGGTTGGGCGAGTTTGGCCTCGCCGGATCTAGGCGAGCCCGAGCTCACCCAGCCATGGCGAGGCTCGATGTCGCTGGATCTGGGCGAGCCTGAGCTCGCCCAGCCAAGGCAAGGTTCGGTGTCGCCTGCGCCGGTGAGGTTGAGCCTCGCCTTGGCTGGGCGAGCTCGGGCTCGCCCGCATCCGGCAAGGCCGAGCCTCGCCATTGCTGGGCAAGCTCGGGCTCACCCGAGATACGGCGAGGCTAAGCCTCGCCGGGGGCCAGCGACGCTCGGCCTCGTCGGATCCGGGTGAGGCTGCCGTTCGAAAGAAGAAAAAATAAAAAAATAAAAGAAAGGAAAAAATGAAAAATAAAATAAAAATTAAAAGAAACAAAAAAAGAACATAAATTTACCAAACATGTTTCTATTCATTTTTTATTACCGGAACAAGTTTACCAAACGCATCTTTTTGTTCAAAAATTGTTCCCTAGAACATAAACATTTTTTTCTATTTCTGTTCCCTAGAACAGTTTTTGAATAAAACATTACCAAACGCGCCCATAGACACCTGCATACTATTGCATGGTAAAAGAACAATGACAAAGGAAACATACCAAGGTGTTCCCAATGTCGGATAAAAGTTTCCTTCTCGCACCAACTTCATCAGTTGAATCAACACCCTTTTCACCAAATGCACTCTGAAGTAAACTTGCACCATGGGAGGCAAGATTAGATCCACCTGTTTAAGGCACCACTTTTATCTTTTTTTGAAGATTCCTCCAACTCTTTTGCAAATGCAGACTCTCTATTGGTGCACTTAATGGATAGGCAGCCACAAAATGGGCTGTAGAGTGATCCAAATGCCAAACATTCACATCTCGATGTTTGTTTAAAATATACAAAGATATGTTTTGGATAGGAAACAAAATCCTATAAGAAGTTGGCAAAAGAATAAGGCTTTTACTTATATATAGACTTGAGGCCATGGGTGATAGATGTGGATCACAAATTGTCTTGAAGCATCGTGTGAGTGCTTAGTGTTCCGCCATTGATCGTGAAGAATTGATCTTGAAGCGCTGCCTCGTTGTCGAGTGCTTAGGAGGGATTTTTCTTTGTCGTGAATTATATCCGATAAGGTTTAGTGTTCAAGCCATTTAAATCTTGTGATAAGAAATGCATGTAATTCTTTCATAAGATTGAGAGATTATTTCTAGAGGAATTTCGGAGCTAAACACTATGTATGTTGTTGGGTGTAATTGGAGCTTGAGAAACACCGAGAGAGTATTTGAATGACTCAAATGTGTAATTTGCTTATATCGCTTGATATATAGTGAAATTCACTACTGCTCTCTCGGTGGACGTAGGTTTTTACGACTGAACTACGTAAATTTGATGTCTGATTTATTTTCTTCTTTGTCTAGATTATTGTTCAATCGCTCGCCCTATCGCAATAAGTGGTATCATAGTTAAGCTTGGATAAGTTGAAGTGAATCGATGGCGACAGAAGAAGTAAAAGTGAGAATCGACAGATTTGATGGGAAGGATTTTGGTTCATGAAAGATGTAGATTGAAGACTATGTCAATAAGATGAAACTGCACGTGCCCTTATCTGGGGAGAAACCAAATACGATGAAGCAAGCTGATTGGGATTTGCTGGATAGACGAGCTATGGGCGTTATTCAGTTAATGTTGGCTCGTAACACCGCATTTAACATCTTGAAGGAAAAGACCACTACTGATTTGATGCAAACCCTGTCGGATATGTACGAGAAGCTCTCTGCGATCAACAAGGTCTGTTTGATGTGACGTCTGTTTAATTTAAAGATGAACGAAGGTGCGTCAGTTGCAAATCATATCAATGAATTCAATATGATCATTAGTCAATTAAGTTCAATTGAGATTGACTTTGAAGATGAGGTACGTGCTTTGATTCTGTTATCATCATTACTTGATAGTTGAAATACTATTGTTACTGCTGTTAGTAATTCCTCTGGGTCAACAAGTTTGATGTTTGATGGGGTTCGAGATTTGATTTTGAGCGAGGATATTCGTAGAAGAGAATCTGGCCAATCTGTTTCTACCGCTTTAGTAGGTGAAAATAGAGGAAGATCTGTAACACGTGTGGGTAAAAGTAATACCGATATGAATAGACATAATCAATCTAGGATTGCTAATGTTGTCTATTGGAGCTGTGGTAAGAGGGGGCATTTTAGAAGGGATTGTCTTAAGCTAAAGAATGAGAATGGTAAGGAAATTGTAATTGATTATGCAGATAATGTTGTAGCTGTAACAGATAATGCCGATTATGTCTTGTCTGTCACTAATGATTTATCATTTGATGGATGGATTATGGATTCTTGTTGTTCTTTTCATGTTACACCAAATAGAAATTGGTTTATCACTTATCAATGCACGGGTAATGGTAAAGTTCAGTTAGAGAACAATGCTAAGTGTGATGTTGTGGGTATTGGTAATGTTAAATCAGAATGCATAATGGCATTGTGAGGACATTGACTAGAGCGAGGCATGTTCCAGAATTGAAGAAGAACTTAATTTCCTCGGGTGCCCTAGATTCAGCTGGTTGCAAGTATTCTTCAGAAGGTGGAGTTCTGAAGGTTGTTTGAGGTGCCCTGGTGATAATGAAAGGAATCAAGCATGATGGCTTGTATAAACTTCAAGGTGAGAAAATGACAAGTTTCACCCTGGAGACGTCGAATGCATCTGTTTGAGAGTCTTATGATTGCTTGAAGAAGACCTGGAGGTTTGTGCCAATACACAAGTTTGATGGTGATGTCAGGATCACGCGGTTGAGAGCTTTGATTGAGACGGAGACTGAGAAGTCGATCAAGCATATGAAGACTGACAATAGCATGGAGTTCTGCTCGGAGCTAACAAATAAATTCTGCATGAAAGAGAGCATAGTGAAAAACTGCACTAGTGCCAGTAAATCACAACAATTTGCAGAATTTATGATCAGAATATTACTATAGATGTCCCGTAAAATAATCTCTAGTGATGGTATTGCTATGAGAATCCTAGCTGATGTTCTTAGTACGATAATCTACCTAGTGAATAGATCCCCATCAACTACTATTGAATGGCGGACTCCTGAAGAAGTGTGGTTAGGTAACGTTGCTGGTTATTTTATCATTAGAATGTACGTTGCCCGTATTATTTTCGAATGAGTGATGGTAAGCTTGATGGGAGGGCAAGGTGCATATTCATGGCTATGCACAAGGTGAGCGAGGCGATTGGTTGTGGTGCCTCGATATAAATTCACCTGTTAACAGTAGAGAAGTTATTTTTGACGAGTCTCCAGTACTTCTGGTTATGAGTGATTATAGCAGTGTTCAAACGGATCTGAACGGTGTTCAGCTTGAGGTGGAGTTGCGACCAGAAACTCCTGAGGTAGTGAGTACGAGTACTAGCAAAGTAATCGACACAGATGGTGCTCATAGCGAGGTGGAGCCTATAGAGTCAATGGTTGCTGTAACTGCTAAAATTAACAAGGTATGTATTCGATATCTTGACAGATATGGATGCAATAATGATTTTGCTTTATCTGTGGTTAAGGAGGTTATGTCGGAAAACCCTTCCGAAGCAGTTAAAGGTGCATGTTGAGTTGGTATTCTGATGAGGTCCTCGGTTATAGTGAAGTTCAAGCAAGGCTTGGACTTGGACAATATCTGTGGCGGTTGAGCCCATCGGGGGCTAGGGGAAAGTAGCAGCATAATTCAATTTTTTGCAAAGCGATTGTAACTTAGCTTAAACGTCAAGCCAAGGTGGAGATTGTTAAAATATGTCTCGAGTTTAAGCCCAATGCAAAATTACGAATATTCCGAATTGGATATGTTGCAAATGTTCGAAATCGAGCAAAGAATATTCGAAGATCAATTTCCCAAATTTGAATCTGCGTTGGAGAGTCTGGCTATTAAGATAGGAAAGTCCAACTTTGACTAGGACTTGGATTTTGTTTAAAATATACAAAGATATGTTTTGGATAGGAAACAAAATCCTATGAGAAGTTGGCAAAAGAATAAGGTTTTTACTTAGATATAAACTTGAGGCCATGGGTGATAGATGTGGATCACAAATTGTGTTGAAGCGCCGTGTGAGTGCTTAGTGTTTCGCCATTGATCGTGAATAATTGGTCTTGAAGCGCCGCCTCATTGTCGAGTGCTTGGGAGGGATTTTTCTTTGTCGTGAATTATATCCAATAAGGTTTAGTGTTGAAGCCAATTAAATCTTGTGGTAAGATTTGTGTGTAATTCCTTCATGAGATTGAGAGATTATTTATTGAGGAATTTCGGGGCTAAACACTATGTGTGTTATTGGAGGTAATTGGGGCTTGGAAAACACTGAGAGAGTGTTTGAGTGACTTGAGTGTGTAATCTCCTTGTATCGCTTGATCTATAGTGAAATTCGCTACTACTCTCCCCGAGGACGTAGGTCTTTACGACTGAACCACATAAATCTGGTATCCGATTTTTTTTTTTTTCTGTCTATATTATTGTTTGATCACTCGCCTTATCGCAACATGCATGATGAGCTTTTGCTGCATGAGCAGCAAACCTCAGTACTATCCTTTGAAGAGGTTCTTTTGCCAGAACTCTCCATATTCACGCCATTACTTCATTAATGATGGTGTCCATTTTTGGCTCTTCTCCTAGGTGGCCGTTTTCCTAAATCTACCCAGTCTTCATTTATCATCATCTACTTCCCACTCATCATTGTCACCATCCGCTGCATCACCATCTGAAGAATATGATTCTGGTGTGTCCATGTCCTCGAATAGAAACATTGATGCCCTGTGTTCCTACAGAAAAAATCGCCCCCGAATCAGTACAAGCCACTTCGACCAAAAAAAATAAATAAATCAGTGCGAGCCAATCAATGAGATGCGAAATCTCAACATTATGCAGGCACATAAAGCACACAGCACCAAAGCATAAACTAAAAAGGTAAACTTCAGAAAAAAAAAAATACTAAATTCCAATACTTTAATGGAAAATAGAGCAAGTAAAAGGCATAGATCTCCCAACACTGCTTGCGCAAGCCATATTTATGCGGTCCGATGTTTAGGCCGGAATCCCCGGAATCTGCTGCATTTGATTTGTAGTGCTTCTTCAAGAGGATGTCCTGCCAAATGTTTGCAAGTGAAGACCACTTTAAAAGCATAATCAAGACCAGAATAGATACAAGATAATCAACCAGTGACAATTACATCACAGACACAATATATATATAATCAAGAGAACTAAGCACAAGAGATCATTAGAGATTGTTTGTCCCGAAGAATTAACAAAAAGCTAGGTATAGAAGCAAATCACATTCCCATGAGACTAGTTTGCTTGCAATAACAGATGAATGCTCTGCCAAGATGCTTATGGTAGACTTCTCAGAATAACTACCATATCAATATCTAGCTCCTTTATTAAAACTAATCACTAAAGATACTAGCAGCATATTTACCCAGTTACTCAAACTGCAGCTATAACACAAGTTTAGCAGGTTCAAGTACAACTGTCCACATAAGGCTCTTAGCTACCGAATGCATATAGTGCTTGAGTGTTCTCACCTGCGACTTTAGCTGATGAACAAGTTCTAACTTCTGCATTTCCAACTGTCTGATCACAGTGCTTAGTTTGACAACTCTCTCCTTTAAATCTCTTATATGCGAGTCCTCTCTGCGATCAACGTCTTTATCCCACAGTAGACACCTTTAAAAATACAAGAAGAGTCAAGTTTAGCTCGTATTTTTTTTAGTAGTTGCCGGGTGGAAACAGTTTAGTTACATCAAATGCATTATCATAAAAAAATCTCAGAAGTAATAGAACATGATACTTTCCTACAAGACATGTATGACTTACAAAATTTTAGAATCTACTAGAAGATCACAATATAGTACTACACCGAGTCAATCTGACATGTGTAGTACGATTAGTGCTAAGTACCTCGAAGAAGATGCCAAATTAAAAAGGTAGTTCATCAGGTTCTTTGCCTGCCACTGAAGACCCTTTCATGCTCTTCTGCTTCTGGAAGAAGTCGCAAGCATGTTCTCAAGAGCAAAAATTCTTGAATCTCTCGCACCAGGAGACACTGCAGGTGGACAATCACTACAAAGTACATCATCCAAAGATATTTAGAGCATATCAACGCCAATATGAAGATGATGAACGAGCAAATGGTGAATTATCGCAAACAGAATCTGCTGTTACTTCCCCAACCTTAAGTTTGCTTGCTTACGCAATTCCGCTTCTTACTTAAGTCTAGCAATCTCCTTCGCCATTCTGGCCCTCCTACAGAATGAATGGAACTTATTTAGGAGAGGGAATACACTGTGCCACATGTATGCAAATGACAATCTAAAAGCACAAAACTGACAAAGTAGCACATAATTACTAACTGGCCGAAATCCTAAAACAATAATGAGACTGAACTAATATAAATGTGCATATAGACCCAAATACGCTTGCGCATGAACAAACCCTCTAATTTAGCGTGCTTAGAAGAACTTTTCAAGAATGAAATTCACCAAGAAACAAGAAGCAACTGCCTCTTGTCATATATAGCAGAATATTGAATTAAACGTACTATAGTACTATGGCATCAGTGAACGGCATTAACCACACACAAAAAAAAAAAAAGGAGGTTAGTTGAAAGGCCATTATATACTATACAACTGAGACAAATGATTGTAAAAGAAAAAGAAAATCTACAACCCAGACAAACAATAAACTTGGTATGATCATGAAGATGAGAAATACATCAATTGGATTTCCTTCGTGATAATTAAGAATTGAACTCACTCTTTCATATGACGTTCATATTCAGAACGTACTTCATGAACCCATATGGTGACTTCTAGCTCGTGCTTAATGGTCCGCATCAAAGCCTTTTCTCAACAAAATACAATTTGTCAGAATCATATTAGAGAAGGAACTGGAACATTCACTAAGACATTAGATATCTATGAGATTAAAGGTTCAATTGGGCTTATCCAGGTGCAAATGCAATGAGCCTGTTGGCCCCTTGGATAAGATAAACTTTCGTTCATCACACGTCAAACAGGATGTAAAATGGACACCCACAGCACCTGTCAAAGGAAAATTAATTGACTAACATAAAGACAAAAAGATGAGCACAATGCCTTCGTTTATGTAAGCTCCCTACCAGATGTCTCCCTAGAGAAGCTTTTCGAGACTCCAGCAGTTCTTTCAGCCTTTTGGTAGCCATAGAAGCTTCTTCTGTCTTCCGCTGTAAGACCTGATATTGATCACGAGCACAAAATAATAGAAAGAGTAAAAGAATAGTATAGTCTTGATTAAGAAAAAATTCAAGGAATCTATCAAAAAAGAAACTAAATTACCATCTTCTGCCTTTGGTTCAAAGCCAATTACCTGTGCATCTCATACTCATTCCTCCGTCCCTCTTTCTCCAGCTGTGCAACAAGAAACACATATTTATGGGAGACCTAATATGAGTAGTGAAAACATAATTTCTAGGAACCAATAATACGATGAACGTAGTCCTGTGCTAGCTTCCCCGAGGTATTGACGTTTGATCCGAGGTGCACCATGCACTATACGGACCGTGGGTTGCCGATTAGCGTAAGTGAAAGGCGGGCCTGGCGGATCCTCAGTTACCAAAATAATAATAATAATAATAATAATAATAATAATAATAATAATAATAATAAGATGAACGTAACACTCTAATGCAGGTGGTTAAGCCGAACAGTAAAATTTCTATGCCCAACCAGATTCATAGCAAAGCCATATGATATTGTAGTGTGCATCCTATGCATTAATCTTTCTTCACAAATATACGAATAATCATCACACTGGATCTTGCATGTTTTAAAAAAAAAAATCCCTTTTCAAATTAAAAAAAAAAAGTTCATTTTTTCCTCCCCTTAATATCATGCATGACCTATGTCTTGCATGTTTTAAATAACAAAATAAAATCCTGTTTCAAAAAAAAAAAGTTCATTTTTTTCTCCCCTTAATATCATGCATGACCTAGCGGGAATTGATATGTCAAATTTGAAAATATAGACGTGGTAAGGAGAAACAAAATAAATCGTGATCATGGGTTGCCTAGTAGTTATACAAGGTGGGATAGTGTTGTTATGGGATCGAGTGATGACATAAATTACATAAAGAGTTGGAGGTGTCCCAAACGTTAATTTTTTCCTTGGCTTGCCCATTTAAAATCTCAAGATTCTCTAGTTTTAGTTGGAAACCTAAGACACCGCACAATTTTATAAACCTTTGATGAATTTGATTTATGATAATCTAAGCTCATTGCGTCTCTGTTCTTAGTTCACACATTAAAAGCATTTGAGATTTACGGAAGCACTATAATAGGCACAACAGTCGCTATTCTTTGTCAGCATTTCCCTTTTTATGGTGATAGAGACAAGAAAATGAGATGATGAAAGTGAAGGAGTCCCTTTCTACAAGATGAAGGGGAAAAAACGAGAGAGGCTTTGGTCTCGCCACCTAGGGGAGGCACATAAATGAGGGAGTTTGGGCATTGTACGAAGCAAAGGCGAGGACGGATCGAGCTGATCCAACTTTTCTCAAGTCGCATCGATGCAATTATCAAAAAGAGGGATGGAGACGTGTGCTAGCTAGCTTAGCTGCCAACGACCCTCGATTAATGGAGGTCATGCTCTTATGAGAGACGAGCAGTGATTTCCGTAGGGATTATCTTATAACGATTGCGAAAGGGGCTGGCTGCTAGTCTCTCTCGTTGCAAGCTCATCGCCACTCTCTCTCTCTCTCTCTCTCTCTCTCCTTATGAAGTGGCAGCCAAGAAATTGCAGGTCCATGTCTGCAAAGTACCCAGCTTAACAAGCTGGACACATCTATCTCAATTATTTATGCCGGGAAAACGAAGAAGCATAAATAGCACCGTCAGATTAGATACAAGTCGAAAGTTGTTGAGCTGTTTCGATACCGTGGTGAGTAAGCAACAAATTCCTTCACGATCCGTTCGCTTGGGATCGTCATCGGCGCATTTTGATTGAGGGAATGACGATGAAGGAGCAGCTTCCATGGTGTTCTGGAACGACAGAAGTACTTCAATTAATTGCTCCCGTGGCCTGCGGCTAGACTCTTGAGATAACTCCCCTCATCATTATACTTATATTCGATGAGGAACTACAATTTGACGTTCACTAAAGAGAAAATGTATGTATTGCTTCATGAACTTCCAACCTCACTTTTCCATATCAAATGCATTTCTTACATTTCAAACCTACAATTAATATCCTCACTTTTTACTATAGATATCAAGTTGCATCTCTCACCTATAAATAATTTACAGAATTTCAATTTTATTTCCCAAACTAGCTAATATCCAGAAAACCTAACACTCACACACTCTATGGGGGATAAAACCAATAGTACGAATGTCAATGTATTCCTAAGTTTCTCAATTTGATCAATTTAGTTTTATACGTTTTAATAATTTGCCAATGTAGTCATTTCAGCCAGTTTTAGTTAGAAATCGCTAACATACTAATCTAGTTAGCGCCAACCATTTTACGTGACACAACTAGCGTTAATATGAATAAAATTTTCAATTCTCTTAAAATTTTCCTATTTTTTCCTATTTTTTCCATTTTTTCTATTCCATTCTTTCTTCTTTTTTTCTTCTTTCCCTATTCCCTTCGCTTGTCACTAGGTCTTGGCATTGGCCAGCAGAAGTGTCCCGACCCCAATGACTGGTGGAGGGAAATAGAAAAAAAAAACAAAAAAAAGAAAGAGGAAAGGAAAAGAAAGAAAACGAAAAAAAAAATGAAGAAATTTAGAAACTTTCTATAAAAATTGCAAAAATTATGCGTGTCAACGTCGATCATGCCATGTAAGACAGTTAGCTTCCATGTCAATGATTTCTAATCAAAATTACCTAAAAGGATTATATTAATAAATCATCAAAAGATTTAAGACTAAATTGAAGGAATTGAAAAATATAAAATTGAATTGACATTTATAAAAAAAAAAATTACGATTTTTTTGGGCAATTTTCTTCGCACTCTCTCACCCCGCCCGAAAGGCTTCCTCAGGCTGAACCACTGGTCTCCCCTCTCCACTGCAGGCGCCATCGTTGTTGCTTCCAAGGCTGTTGCTGACCTTGGATCCAAGCTCAGTGGCGATCCCCGTGCTGGGTAAAGACTAGATCGATGTCAAACAACCTCAACCTAGTAGCCATGGCTGAGCTTTGCTACAAATCTTGCACGGCTCGCGAGCCTGTTGCAGAGGATCATTGCAGGCTGTGGCCCTCGCAATGTCAAGGCTGACGTCACGGAGCCTCGACGTTTGCAAGCTGCGGGCTCAAGCCGAGCTCACCTAGCCTTTCTGTCATGAGCCATGACCGATCTCACACAGCTAGAGATAGGGAGAGGGGCACGAGCCACAGCTAGCGCAAGGGTGTCGTCATCCCCGTCGGGTCGGGTTGGGTCATGGCGTCTAGCGGTGGCTCAACATTGTACTACTGTGTGTAAGAAGAGAGAAGGGGGAGAGTAAGGGAGAAAGTGGGAGAGTTTTGGGCACGTCTGGGGGCAAATGGGTCTTTTTAGGTTTGGGAGATACGAAATGTAGGTTTTGAAATATGGGGAGAGTATCGGATGTCGAGAGCAAAGTTTTTGGAATATTTAAGTGACAAATCAGGCGCTCATCTATAATTTATTGGCTAGTCTAGAAAGACTTTACTTTTAACTTTTTGCTTAATGTTGCAATTGATGCACTTTGATTTTTCCTTAATCCTAAACACTCAAAAATTTCACAATATGTTAATATTGACACATAAAGATTCCATGTACAACATTTCACATTTTCTTTAAATTTAGATAATATTTAAAATTCGGCAAGAAAACAAAAAAATTGCTTACTTCTTTTTAAAAATGCTTTTACAATAGTTGGTAATAACCTTACAAAATTTTAAATGGTATCATAATAGGTACAAACCTTTTCAATCCCCTAATTGCATCCATCAATAAATTTCCACGATTTAATTTTATACCAAAATCCTGTTGATGTGTGAGGAAGAGTGTTAGATATTCAAATAGTTCTTATTATCGAATGTCTTAAAACATATTTGTTAAATATACTTGGTATATCAATTTCCAAGTATGGATTATATGTAACACGAGTGCAATCAATGTATTGAAAACTATCAAGATTCTTTAATCGGTTGCTTAACAAGTGCCTTTAGAGCACTTTTTAACAAAATCCATTCACCAAACTTTCACATATATTTTAGCACTTTGATGATGCCTCAACTGAATTTTCACTTATCCCTTACTAAATCCACCTTTCCGACCCGATTAAAGACACTTATTCTAACGTTACATAGTAGGCACCTTTAAAAATGGTCTTACATAGAGTGATATGTCAATCATTCATAATATTTAATAAAATTTGGATAATAATTTGAATTTTGATGGAAAAAGTAACTGAAAAAAATGCTTTCGACTTTTTAGAAGTCTAGACGTCCATGATGTTTGGAAGGAATTTCTACTAATGACCGGATCAAAGGAATATAATTTATTGTATATCGAATCGGAGTGATTAGAGAGAGAAATTAAAAGAAACCACTAATCATTACGTCATCATATCTCCGGAGTGAGGTGCTATATAAAAGTTAGCTCAAGATCCCGAATGCGCCGTTTCTCTTTCATCCGCTATTAACCAAACAAAGATCAAAATCGTGTCTTCATTGTCCCTTTGTGACCACATCTCTTTAACCCTTTTATATAGACGAAGTCCTAAGAACAGCCTTCCTATGAAGTAAAAATATTGGGCACCTCTCTCTCTCTCTCTCTCTCTCTCTCTCTCTATGTGCGCGCACAAAAATGGTTGCATCGGACGTGAAGAGCCCCGTGCACAGTGTGAAGCTGTCGTCGGTGGTGCCGGCCAAGGTGACGGGTAACAACACGGAGCATAAGCTGAGGAGCATGGACCTGGCGATGAAGCTCCACTACCTCACGGGGCTCTACTTCTTCAAGAGCGACGCCGTCCAGGGGCTCACCATCTTCGACCTCAAGAAGGCCATGGCCCAGACGCAGGAGCTCTACCCCACAGCGTCCGGCAGGATCAGGCGGTCCGAAAGTGAGAGGCCCGTCATCAAGTGCAACGACAGTGGGGTCCGCATCGTTGAGGCCCGGTGCGATCGGTCGCTCGACGAGTGGCTAGTGGCGACCAAGGAGGAGGATTGTGGCTGGGAGCTCCAGGACTTGCTGGTCCTTTCTCAGGTTCTTGGCCCCGATCTTGGCTTCTCTCCCCCGATTTACGTTCAGGTAACTTTGTGCCCGTCTTCTATTTTAAAACCGTATCCATCTCATGTCGATGATTGATCCCTTAGATTGAATTCGTGCAAGAAAATCTCCACTCCATACCATGGAACACGTCGATCTGGCCCTCCAATCGTTACTTTCATTCTGTAACATATTATTTGTGAGCTTTACCTTAATCTAGGTTGGTCAGCCATCGCACCAAAGAATCCATCTTCCAAGTTTTCTCACAGTTTGAATAGTTTGATGGACCAAGAGATAGAGACTTTTAGGCCCTGTTTGTTTGCGTTTCTTTTTTTGTTTTTAAACAGTTTTTTTTTTTGTTCCTGGGAACAAAAAAGGAAACGAAACGCATTGGGTGCGTTTACTGTTCCTTTTTTTGTTCTTTTGTTCCCAGGAACAAAAAAACAAAGCAAAAAACACAAATTCTTGTTTAACACATTCCCGAACACAAATCGAAACACTTTTTTTTTCTTTTCTTTTTTTCTTTTTTTTCTTGTTCTTCTTTCTTTTGGCCGGTCGCGGCCTCGGCCATATGGCCGGCCGGCCCGCCGACGAGGGCCGGCGGCCTCGCCCGGCCACGGCGAGGCTCGCCGGCCCCCCGCGAGGCCGACGCTCGCCGTCCCCGGCGGAGGCCGAGGCTCGCCGTAGCTGGGCGAGGCCGACCTCGCGCCGGCCCGGCGAGCTCGATCTCGCCCGGATCCGCGAGGCCGAGCTCGCCCGGCGGCCGGCGAGCCTCGGCCTTGCCTGGCGGTGGCCGGCGAGGCCGCGGCTCGCCGGCCGCCGGGCGAGCTCGGCCTCGCCGATCAAGGCGAGGCCGACCTCGCGCCGGCACAGGGCGAGCTCGATCTCGCCCGCATCCGGCCTCGAGCTCGCCCAGGCCGGCGAGGCCGAGCTCGCCCGGCGGCGGCGAGCCTCGGCCTCGCCGCGGCGGTGGCCGGCGGCCGCGCCTCGCCGCCGCCGGGCGAGCTCGGCCCTCGTTGGCGGTCGCCGGCCAAAAGAAGAAAAAAAAATGAAAAAGAAAAAAGAAAAAAGGAAAAATAAGAAAAAAATAATAAAAGAAATAAAAAAATTATTCAAATTTACCAAACATGTTTCTGTTTATTTTTTATTCCCGAACAAGTTTACCAAACGCGTATTTTTGTTCAAAAATTGTTCCCCGGAACAGAAATTCTTTTTTCTATTTCTGTTCCCTGTATCAATTTTTAAACAGAAACACATCCTACCGCGCCCTTAGCTGATACCTGATCAAAAGAACTCCGATGACAAGAGACAGTTTTTGCGATACCTCATCAAGGCAGAGATGCTTTAGCAGATTCGACCTCGTCTTGTTGTACGATTGTCAACACGAACTCTACCTCTTCCATGAAATGCCACCATCAATAGGATCCGGTCATCATAGTGTTTCCACAAGAAATTAAGATTTCATTTATTTCGCAAAAAAGTAATTACTTAAAATATTTTTTTAAATAATCATTTATATTCAACGCTAGCGGGCCAACCCAATTTAATCAGATGAACTGAATTAACATAAATATGAAATTTTAGAACTCAATTAACCTAAAAAAAGAGTTAATAATGAATTGGCATAGTTACAATAGGTAGGGGTGTAAACGGTTCGGTTCGGTTCGGTTTTTTTTGAAAAACCGAACCCAACCGAACCATTAGAAAAATCTTCCGAACCGAACCGAATACGAATTCGGTTCGGTTCGGTTTTTTTCGGTTTTTAGCCTTTGGTTTTCGGTTTTTTTTTTTCTATTAAACTTAGATTTCTCCACTTTTATTTCTCCATTTTTATTTGTTGGTTCGGTTCGGTTCGGTTCGGTTAACCGATAAAAACCGAACCGAACCAAAAATTTTCGATTTTTAATGAAAACCGAACCGAATGAAAACCTAACCGAAGAAACCGAATTTTTCGGTTCGGTTCGGTTCGGTTTTCGGTTCGGGAACTGACACCCCTAACAATAGGTATAAGACTTTTTTTATTACACTCTCCATGGGATTGGGTCATCATAGTAGTTTGATAGGAAATTATGGTTTCATTTGTTTCACAAAAGATAAATAATCTAAAAAATATTTTTCTAAAAATAATCGCTTATACCATTTAGAAAGATTAGCTAAAAAAAATAATTTTTATTATTGAAGACAATTTTTATCTAAGTATTTTTGTGGAAAATTAAAATGTTTTTCATTTAATCATTTTAGTAAGCGATACAAGTTCATTTTCACAAATGATCTAATTTGACATATTAATTAATCGACATAATCACGAATCAGATCAAAAGGGGTTAGAGGAAAAATACAGTAGCCAGGAGACATGGCAAAGAAACATAAACTTAGACGACAATTATTACTTTCTGTTGAGTTCTTGTTTTTTCTATCCATCATCAATAATCAGCAACTATTTTTGATTAAAATGGCATGGAGCTCCGTGTCTTGCCAATCAAAGCTATGGTAGGGAAGCGATCGCAGAAGTTGGTTACTATCGAGGCCTTAAATGTGGAGGGATGCTCCTGCAACTTGTTATTGTCAAATCAGCATAGCAAGTTCTCATTTATGACTCCTTTTTTCAAGTGTTACCTAAACAACTGTCGGCCCATAAACGAACATTTCGAAATAAACAAGAAAGAAAAAGCTTTAAACCCAAAATCGGTCATGGGTACCCCAGCATTTCACCACCAATTCATTGCTCTTGTGCTTCTATAGGAAATAGGAAGTGCTATCAACATGGTACCTCCTAGCCAAGGATGTGTGCTCGGTTCGAGGAGCGCTCTCGAGCATTCATTTGGGAGGACACATTCCCCCCATCAGTTGTCCGATTAGACATTCATCCTATTCGGTGTTGCAACGTAAACTTCCCATGAAGAACAGGGAAAATTTTCCGCTTTTGTTTACTTGTTTGTGTTTTGTTTGTTCAAATAGAAGATTAGAAGGGACAGAAGGGAGAAGAAAAGAAGGTTCTTGCTTTATCAATCGGCATACATTTCCTTCTTCGTTTTATGTGGTTTGGGAACGAATTATCTTTTCTTTTGCTTCTTCAGAAAAGTTTAGAGAAGGGTTTGTTGACGTAACAGATGTGTGAGTGTTATGTTTTTCTTGGAGTCACAGTTCACTTGGTTCGCATGCGGAGGAATCTGTGTGAGTCTGAGCTGGGCTCATGTCCTCGGAGATGCATTCGCAGCTTCCTCCTTCATCAACATGTTCGGCACTATCATGGCCGGTCATGCGCCGCCCAAGTCCCTCCATGCGCCAATTCCCGAAAGGCCCAAATTCGCTGCTGCGTCGAGGCTCCACACGGCGCCATCGACCATTAAAAGGGTCGACCCGGTTGGGGACTGCTGGTTAGTCGTCAATAGCTGTAAGTTGGAAACCTACTCCATTCACGTCACCTCGCAACAACTCGATCACATCACAGGCAAATACGGGTTGCTTGGTGAATCTAAAACATTGCATTTCGAACTACTGTCCGCTTTGATTTGGAAATCCTTGTCAAAGATAAGGGGAGACGGTGGGCCGAAGGTTGTAACCGTGTGCGAGCACAATGTCCATAGAGAACTGAATCAATTACCCTCAAATGGCATGGATTTGAGCAGGGCCGAAGTGAATTTCTCAGCGGCAGAAGCGGAAGTATCTGATCTCGCGAGGCTGATCACCGAGGCGGTGAATGAGAATGGCTTGATTGAGGAAATGGTGGAGAGAGATGATGGGAAGCTGGACTTCATTGCATATGGGGCAAACTTGACATTTGTGAATCTAGAGGGTGCAGATGTATATGGGCTAGAGTTGAAGGGCCAGAAGCCAATTTTTGCAAGTTACGCGATGAGTGGGGTTGGAGATGAAGGGGTGGTGCTGATCCTTCCAGGACCAGGAAATGGGAATGAGAAGAGTGGTGGGTTTGGAAGGACAGTGACGATGGTCCTACCCCAGGCTCAAATGGCAGAGCTCAGGAAGGAGATCAATGAAACGTGGGGACTTTTGCCCTAATGATAGGGCGACAGCTTTTGAAACAACACAGAGACTCGCTTTGCGGGCAACAACGTGTGACAAAATTCATCATAGCGCAAAAATATATGTAGATTTGTGTTTTCCTAAATAAAGTTATGATGAAAGTTGACATTTATCCTTGATGTCCTTTAAAAGCGCCCTAAGGAAAATAAACATGTAATAGACCGTCTTATAGTGGTAATACATCAAATCGTGTGTGGCTCTAATATAATTTTTGAGTATCACTTGATTAGCTAGCTTTCAGGATGAGCCCTCCAAGGAATTAGTGTTTGCACAGTTTGATTTATATATAGTAACTGGTAAGTAGATTTGTTTTTATAAGACAATAATTATTTTTAGTCTCTCTTTTTTTGGAATGCTAGTTTTTAGTATTACATATAATTTATATTTCAAGAGTTTCTTCTGGTTCAAGTAATCCAATGAGAAAGATTTCTCTCTATGTCAGTGAATTAAATTTGTGACAAGAAATTGAGAAGATTTTATGAATCCAGTAAGAAAGATTTATTTTTATGAAAAAATCTAGTCGAAATCAAGACCGGACAAAAAATGCTTTTATTAGCATTTCTCCTTCATAAATCATCTTTTTTCCATGTTTCTGAGCTTGACAGGAAAACTAATGGTGTCTGAATATCGCTATTTTATCGCGATTTCAGACTGTTCCATCACATGCTCTATGGATTGAGAATCAAGATCAAGCTATAAAGGATGGAAACCAGATAGACTAATCTGATTAACTTATCGGAACTTGGACTGTGCCCAACATTCCTCCAAAAGACGGTCTCCATTTATCGTAGGACGAGCCCAACGGAACAATCAGAACAGAAAGAAATCCAGAATTCAATCATCGCCGTGTCCAACATATCGTACACCGGCGAGCCAATCAATTGTGAGCAACAAAATCTTCGGCGAGCAAGGGTTAGGTGATGATGCTTTACAAAACATAAACAGAATACGCAAGTCTATTTCCTTCCCAAATCGACCAGGATCACAGTATGAGGGAGCTATTGGCAAATTATCAATCACCAATGGGAAAAAAAAAAAAAATTCAAGATGCATGATTCTCCTTCTCATCTGAATTTCTTGCCTGCAGAACCAAAACCTCTGGAGCTGCCACACCAGCGTACCTGCTGAGAATTGTCTCATCACTCCGATCAGCATTCCTTTCTCTTAGCACATTACTGCCACTTGGAGCCGTCATTTGCATAGCCCTGTGTAACTTCAAAGGAATGTCTCCCTGGAGAGATATACCATCATCTGGCTTCTTAGGTTGTCTCAGGCAATGCAGGAGGCGGAGCCACAGGAACAAGCTGGACTACGGCTTTCCCCCATTTCATTCTCCAATTAGGCCTTGGTGCGTTTATTTTGGCCTGTGAGGGATGTGAAATGAGCAAGAATGTGCAGAAGAAATCAGAACCAAAGTGACATGTGACAGTTAGTGTGTGGTGGTCCTAAAGTGACTACAGTCCTGAATTAAAGCAGCTTAAGAGGTAACGAGAAGCAAAGACTTTCCCCTTAATCTAGACTAGCATAAATTTAAAGATGATAATCTGGCAATCGTTTTAAAACAAGTTATAGATTGGGCGTGACTTTGGATTTCAATGCCACAAGTGAGATACTAGTGTTTGTTTGGGGATACATAGACACCTGCATACTTTTGCATGGTAAAAGAACAATGACAAAGGAAACATACCAAGGTGTTCCTGATGTCGGATAAAGGTTTCCTTCTCACACCAGCTTCATCAGTTGAATCAACACCCTTTTCACCAAATGCACTCTGAAGTAAACTTGCACCATGGGAGGCAAGATTAGATTCACCTGTTTAAGGCACCGCTTTTATCTTGTTCTGAAGATTCCTCCAACTCTTTTGCAGATGCAGACTCTCTGTCGGTGCACTTGATGGATAGGCAGCCACAAAATGGGCTGCAGAGTGATCCAGCGCCCCAACATTCACATCTCGATGTTTTGCATGATGAGCTTTTGCTGCATGAGCAGCAGGCCTCAGTACCATCCTTTGAAGAGGTTCTTTCGCCAGAACTCTCCATATTCACGCCATTACTTCATTAATCTCTGGTTCTTGGGTATCAGAAGATGAATGGCGTCCATTTTTGGCTCTTCTCCTAGGTGGCCGTTTTCCTGACTCTACACAGTCTTCATTTATCATCATCTACTTCCCACTCATCATCATCACCATCTGCTGCATCACCATCTGAAGAATCTGATTCTGGTGTGTCCATGTCCTCGAATAGAAACATTGATGCCCTGTGTTCCTACAGAAAAAATCGCCCCTGAATCAGTACAAGCCACTTCGACCAAAAAAAAAAAAAAAAAAGAAAAAAAATCAGCGCAAGCCAATCAATGAGATGCAAAATCTCAACATTATGCAGTCACATAAAGCACACATCACCAAAGCATAAACTACAAAGGTAAACTTCAGAAAAAAATACTAATTTCCAATACTTTAATGGAAAATAGAGCAAGAAAAAGGCAGACATCTCCCAAACCTGCTTGCGCAAGCCATATTTATGTGGTCCGATGTTTAGGCCGGAATCCCTGGAATCTGCTGCATTTGATTTGTAGTGCTTCTTCAAGAGGATGTCCTGCAATTGTTTGCAAGTGAAGACCACTTTAAAAGCATAATCAAGACCAGAATAGATACAAGATAATCAACCAGTGACAATTACATCACAGACACACTATATATACATTATCAAGAGAACTAAGCACAAGAGAGCATTAGAGATTGTTTGACCCAAAGAATTAACAAAAAGCTAGGTATAGAAGCAAATCACATTCCCATGAGACTAGTTTGCTTGCAATAACAGATGAATGCTCTGCCAAGATGCTTATGGTAGACTTCTCAGAATAACTACTATATCAATATCTAGCTCCTTTATTAAAACTAATCATTAAAGATACTAGCAAGCATATTTACCTAGTTACTCAAACTGCAGCTATAACACAAGTTTAGCAGGTTCAAGTACAACTGTCCACATAAAGCTCTAGCTACCGAATGCATATAGTGCTTGAGTGTTCTCACCTGCGACTTTAGCTGATGAACAAGTTCTAACTTCTGCATTTCCAACTGTCTGATCACAGTGCTTAGTTTGACAACTCTCTCCTTTAAATCTCTTATATGTGAGTCCTCTCTGCGATCAACCTCTTTATCCCACAGTAGACACCTTTAAAAATACAAGAGGAGTCAAGTTTAGCTCGTATTTTTTTAGTAGTTGCAGGTGGAAACAGTTTAGTTACATCAAATGCATTATCATAAAAAAATCTCAGAAGTAATAGAACATGATACTTTCCTACAAGACATGTATGACTTACAAAATTTTAGAATCTACTCGAAGATCACAATATAGTACTACACTGAGTCAATCTGACATGTGTAGTACGATTAGTGCTTAGTACCTCGAAGAAGATGCCAAATTAAAAAGGTAGCTCATCAGGTTCTTTGCCTGCCACTGAAGACCCTTTCATGCTCTTCTGCTTCTGGAAGAAGTCGCAAGCATGTTCTCAAGAGCAAAAATTCTTGAATCTCTCGCACCAGGAGACACTGCAGGTGGACAATCACTACAAAGTACATCATCCAAAGATATTTAGAGCATATCAACGCCAATATGAAGATGATGAACGAGCTAATGGTGAATTATCGCAAACAGAATCTGCTGGTACTTCCCCAACCTTAAGTTTGCTTGCTTACGCATTTCCGCTTCTTACTTAAGTCTAGCAATCTCCTTCGCCATTCTGGCCCTCCTAAAGAATGAATGGAACTTATTTAGGAGAGGGAATACACTGTGCCACATGTATGCAAATGACAATCTAAAAGCACAAAACTGACAAAGTAGCACATAATTACTAACTGGCCGAAATCCTAAAACAATAATGAGACTGAACTAATATAAATGTTGTTGGAAATTGGTGATTCATTTTCAACAAAGTCTAGAAACTACTAGCTTAATGGAGAAGAAATGGTCGGCGACATTGCACGTCCATGCAAGAAAAAATGAAGAGTGACGAAGCATAAAAGAAAAACCTAGAATGAGCTAGAGAAATCTACATGCAATCTACGTGCATGAGAAACACGTGAAGAAGCTCCCACAAGCTGATCAAGAGGATGGGCACATATTAAAATATTATTATAATGGCTGCTGGAGTCTTCAAGAGAGCAAGAAGGAAAGCCTACAATTGTTGACTCTTAACCATGAAGAAAGAAAGAGTACGTGGGCAGCCGAGAGAATAGAAAAATGAAGATAAATGGAGAAGCCACCAGAAGATGCGGCAGAAGTCGCGACAAAAGAAGCTGCAATTTTATATTATTTTATGTACTAAGTCGGTCGTGTATGGCGGTGGATTCACGCCTATAAATATGCTTGTATATGATCATTTGGGGGTGTGAGGGGAAACCCTCCACCGTGTGAGAGGTCCACCTTGTGTGGGAAAATCCTCCACCATGACTATCTTCAACAAACTATTTCATCAACTAATGAAACTATTTTCCCTTGGCATATTTCATACACTTGCACACACACACTTCCGCAAAATTTAACATGGTATCAGAGCCGCTGCACCCGTGTTCGTAATCGAGCCGAGGTGTCAAGGATCGTGAAGCCAGAGATAGGCATATTGGATGGTTATGGGCGTTTGTCCTCACCATCCTCAACTAAGAAGGCCGAGCCCGAGCGAGAGCCAAGAGAGCCGAGCCGGAGCCGAGCCAGAATCAAAGGCCAGAGCCCGAGTGAGAGCCAAGAGAGCCGAGCCGGAGCCGTAGCCGAAGCAAAGCCGGAGCCGAGCGAGCCTACGAGAGCGTAGCGAGCCCAAGCTAACAACTATAAGTAAGAGCATTTTTATGGCCCAAGATGTATGGGACACCGTTGAAGAAAAGTCATGCATGTTCAAAGGCAATGCAAGTGGTTCGACAAGAGAATGCAAGGGATTGTGGAATGAAGACGACATAAAAGGCATGGGACAAACTACAAGGAGAATTTCAAGGTATGTTCGAGGATTTATGATACAACGTACAGATTATCCCGAAAATGGATCAAGGGGGAGTGTTGGAAATTGGTGATTCATTTTCAACAAAGTCTAGAAACTACTAGCTTAATGGAGAAGAAATGGTCGGCGACATTGCACGTCCATGCAAGAAAAAATGAAGAGTGACGAAGCATAAAAGAAAAAGAGAGAGAATGAGCTAGAGAAATCTACATGCAATCTACGTGCATGAGAAACACGTGAAGAAGCTCCCACAAGCTGATCAAGAGGATGGGCACATATTAAAATATTATTATAATGGCTGCTGGAGTCTTCAAGAGAGCAAGAAGGAAAGCCTACAATTGTTGACTCTTAACCATGAAGAAAGAAAGAGTACGTGGGCAGCCGAGAGAATAGAAAAATGAAGATAAATGGAGAAGCCACCAGAAGATGCGGCAGAAGTCGCGACAAAAGAAGCTGCAATTTTATATTATTTTATGTACTAAGTCGGTCTTGTATGATGGTGGATTCACGCCTATAATATGCTTGTATATGATCATTTGGGGGTGTGAGGGGAAACCCTCCACCGTGTGAGAGGTCCACCTTGTGTGGGAAAATCCTCCACCATGACTATCTTCAACAAACTATTTCATCAACTAATGAAACTATTTTCCCTTGGCATATTTCATACACTTGCACACACACACTTCCGCAAAATTTAACAAATGTGCATATAGACCCAAATACGCTTGCGCATGAACAAACCCTCTAATTTAGCGTGCTTAGAAGAACTTTTCAAGAATGAAATTCACCAAGAAACAAGAAGCAACTGCCTCTTGTCATATATAGCAGAATATTGAATTAAACGTACTATAGTACTATGGCATCAGTGAACGGCATTAACCACACACAAAAAAAAGAAGAAGGAGGTTAGTTGAAAGGCCATTATATACTATACAACTGAGACAAATGATTGTAAAAGAAAAAGAAAATCTACAACCCAGACAAACAATAAACTTGGTATGATCATGAAGATGAGAAATACATCAATTGGATTTCCTTCGTGATAATTAAGAATTGAACTCACTCTTTCATATGACGTTCATATTCAGAACGTACTTCATGAACCCATATGGTGACTTCTAGCTCGTGCTTAATGGTCCGCATCAAAGCCTTTTCTCAACAAAATACAATTTGTCAGAATCATATTAGAGAAGGAACTGAACATTCACTAAGACATTAGATATCTATGAGATTAAAGGTTCAATTGGGCTTATCCAGGTGCAAATGCAATGAGCCTGTTGGCCCTTTGGATAAGATAAACTTTCGTTCATCACACACGTCAAACAGGATGTAAAATGGACACCCACAGCACCTGTCAAAGGAAAATTAATTGACTAACATAAAGACAAAAGATGAGCACAATGCCTTCGTTTATATAAGCTCCTACCAGATGTCTCCCTAGAAAGCTTTTCGAGACTCCAGCAGTTCTTTCAGCCTTTTGGTAGCCATAGAAGCTTCTTCTGTCTTCCGCTGTAAGACCTGATATTGACTACGAGCACAAAATAATAGAAAGAGTAAAAGAATAGTATAGTCTTGATTAAGAAAAACTCAAGGAATCTATCAAAAAAAAACTAAATTACCATCTTCTGCCTTTGGTTCAAAGCCAATTACTTGTGCATCTCATACTCATTCGTCCGTCCCTCTTTCTCCAGCTGTATAACAAGAAACACATATTTGTGGGAGACCTAATATGAGTAGTGAAAACATAATTTCTAGGAACCAATAATAAGATGAACGTAGTCCTGTGCTAGCTTCGAGGTATCGATACTTGGTCCGAAGTGCACCGTACACTGTATGGACCGTGGGTTGCCGATTAGCGTAAGAGAAAGGCGGGCCCAGCAGATCCTCGGTTACCAAATAAATAAAATAAGATGAACGTAACACTTAATGCAGGTGGTTAAGCTTAACAATAAAATTTCTATGCCCATCAGATTCATAGCAAAAAGCCTTATGATATTGTAGTGTGCATTATGTGCATTAATCTTTCTTCATAAATATACGAATAATCGTCACACTGATCTTTGCATGTTTTAAATAAAAATAAAATCCCATTTCAAATATAAAAAAAAAGGTTCATTTTTTCCTCCTGTATCATGCATGACCTATGTCTTGCATGTTTTAAATAACAAAATAAAATCTGTTTCAAAAAAAAAAAAAAGTTCATTTTTTCTCCCCTTAATATCATGCATGACCTAACAGAGAATTTGATATGTCAAATTTGAAATGTAGACGTGGTAAGTGTTAGTAGAAATCCTTATGATGTTTTGAAGATGACAAAATAAAATCAAAGGCTACTAATGTGTTTATTGGTTGAATAATAGACTATACAAATGATAGAAATGTAAAGATATTATCAAAAGTCCAAGAAGGTCATAAAACCGAATGTAACACATGTCCAAAGTATATTTGAAGATTTCAACTTCGTGTCAAAGTCCGAAGACCACGACATATGTCAAGGTATATTCTGCGATCAAGTCTGCCAACTCTAATAAATTCCAGATTGAACGTGTGAAGAACAGGAAGACAGACTCTATACCGAAGCCGAACTTATTCGGACTATGTTCAAGACCTTAAGCCAAATCTGTTAGAAAGGCAGAATATATTGAACTTGATTGTGAAGTCTATTACACTCGTACTTTAGCATCAGATTCAACAGAACGTAACACAAGCCCCAATCATACAAAGCTAGTGATGGGGTTTTCTAGATTCCATATCAAGATTGATTTGATTGACTCAATCTAATTGATTGACGATTGGATCTTGAAGACAAAAACTTGCTATACGAAGAAGCTCTACTTATGGAAACCAAGATTCTGTTTTGTACGGGCTATCAAAATTAATTTAGAATTCTACTTTTGTCACTCAATTGCTACCAAATCTTCTAGATTGATCTGTCCAACGGGTAGATTGGAAGACGATCCTCAAGATACCGTCCAACGGCTAGTTTGGAAGTGGAGGAATATTTAAGGAGATGAAGGATCGGTGAGCAAGTAAAGACGGAGCGTAATTTATAATTCAAGCCCAGCGGCCCTTTGATCATACACTTGTCTCTTGTGAGCTTAAACATTTGTGATTGTGAAAGAAATTCCAAAAGAGTGACTTATTGAGATAGTGTGATCTAATACTAAGTATTTGCACTCAAAGTTGTAATCTCTTGTTGATTGCATAATGGAATCCAACCAGAAGGTTGTTAGCGTGGGAGAGTGGATGTAGGCTTGGATTAAGCCGAACCACTATAAACTCCGTGTTCTTAATTTCTTCCTCAAATCTCTTTATTTTTTTCGTAATTCTATTTAATTTCTAAAGTCTGATCTCGCTCAAAGTTTGCTACTATTCAGACTCAGATTAAAAGTAAAGGTTTTCATTGTATTTTGCATAATATGTTTTTACACTTATTCACCCCCCACTAGGTGTTCATACTAGCACTTTCAATAAGGAGAAATGAAATAAATCGCAATCATGGGTTGCCTAGCAGTTGCTAAGGTGGGATAGTGTTGTTATGGGATCGAGTGATGACATAAATTACATAAAGAGTCGGAGGTGTCCCAAACATTAATTTTTTCCTAGGCTTGCATTTAAAATCTCAAGATTCTCTAGTTTTAGTTGGAAACCTAAGACTCCGCACAATTTTATAAACCTTTGATGAATTTGATTTATGATAATCTAAGTTCATTGCGTCTCATTTTAGTTCACACATTAAAAGCATTTGAGATTTACGGAAGCACTATAATAGGCACAACAGTCATTATTCTTTGTCAGCATTTCCTTTTTATGGTGGTAGAGACAAGAAAATGAGATGGTGAAGTAAAGGAGTCCCTTTCTACAAGATGAAGGGGAAAAAACGAGAGAGGCTTTGGTCTCGCCACCTAGGGGAGGAACATAAATGAGGGAGTTCGGTGCATTGCACGAAGCAAAGGCGAGGACGGATCGAGCTGATCCAACTTTTCTCAAGTCGCATCGATGCAATTATCAAAAAGAGGGATGGAGGCGTGTGCTAGCTAGCTTAGCTGCCAACGACCCTCGATTAATGGAGGTCAGTGCTTTTATGAGAGACGAGCAGTGATTTCCGTAGGGATTATCAGATAACGATTGCGAAAGGGGCTGGTGCTAGTCTCTCTCGCTGCAAGCTTATCGCCACTCTCTCCTTATGAAGTGGCAGCCAAGAAATTGCAGGTCCACGTCTGAAAAGTACCCAGCTTAACAAGCTGGACACATCCATCTCAGGGTGTTTATGCCGGGAAAACGAAGAAGCATAGACAGCACCGTCAGATTAGGTACATGTCGAAAGCTGTTTCGATTCCGTGGTGAGCAAGCAACAAATTCCATCACGATCTGTTCGCTTGTGATAGTTATCGGCGCATTTCGATCTAGTGAATGATGAGAAGGAGGTAGCTTTCATGGTGTTCTGGAACGACAAAAGTACTTCAATTAATTGTTCCCACAGCTTGCAGCTAGACCCCAGATAATTCCCCTTATCATTATACTTGTATTGGATAAGGAGGGAACTTCTGCTTTGACGTTCCCTAAAGAGAAAACGTATGTATTACTTCCATGAACTTCCAACCTCACTTTTCCATATCAAAATGCATTTCTTACATTTCAAACCTACAATTAATATCCTCACTTTTTACTATAGATATCAAGTTGCATCTTCACCTATATAATTTACAAAATTTCAACTTTATTTCCCAAACTACCTAATATCCAAAAAACCTTACACTCACATACTCTATAAGGTATAAAACCAATTTGTACGAATGCACAATGCATTCCTAAGCTTTTCAATTTAATTAATTTAGTTCTATATGTTTTGGTGATTTGTCAATATAGTCATTTCGGCCAATTTTAGTTAGAAATCACTAACATGGTAATTTAATACGTGCCAACCATTCTACATGACATAGCCGTGATGCAAGGAAAATTTTTCGATTCTTTTAAAATTTTCCTATTTTCACTCTTTTTTCCATTTCTCTCTCCTATTCTTTTTTTGTCTTCTTTTTCTTCTCTTCCTTCACTTGTCACTGGGCCTCGAAGTTGGCCAGCAGAAGTGTCCCAACCCCAATGACTTGGGGAGGGAAATAGGAAATAAAAAAGAGAAAGAGAAAAGGAAAGGAAAGAAAATGAAGAAATTTAGAAAATTTTTATAAAATTGCAAAATTATCTATGACACAGTTGACCAAGCCATGTAAGACAACCGGCTTATGTTAGCAATTTTTAGCCAAAATTATTTGGAGTGGTTATATTAATAAATCGTCAAAAGATTTAAGACTAACTTGAAGGAATTGAAAAATATAAAATTGAATTGACATCTATAAAAAAATACTATTTTTTTGGCAATTTTCCTCACACTCTCTCCCCCCACCAGAAGGGCTTCCTTAGGCTGAGCCACTGGTGTCCCCCTCTCCACTGCAGGCACCATCATTGTTGCTTCCAAGGCTGTTGCTGACCTTAGATCCAAGTTGTCTCGTACAAGGTCTTGGGCCATGGCGTCCATTACACTTTTGACAAATACCGAGTCGATAGGGTGTTTTCATTATATTCGGACCATTTCTTGCTCCTCTAAGATTTCCAAAATTACTCTTCATCTTCACATTCCAGGTCTGTCCTTGACCAGAATAAGGTCTCTTACCCTTTCTCATATCATTAAAATTTAACGGTTTCTTAAACTCCGACCGTTCTCTCAACAACTCTTGCTCTACTAATCGCGCCCTTTCATAAATCTCATTATAATATCTTATGTTCAAAGGCACCAATTGCTTTCTAATGTCGGTCCTCAGTCCTTTCAAGAATCTCTTAGCCTTCTCTTCCCGATCCTCAATCAATCTAGGAGCATATCTAGACAATTTAGAAAATCTAGCCTCATACTGATTTACTGTCAACCCCTTTTGTTCTAACTGAACAAATTCAGTAATCTTCCTATCCTTAGCACAATCAGAAAAATGCTTCCTATTGAAAGCTCTAACGAACTCCTCCCGCTAACATCGGTACCTAGTGGAAAGATTATGTCATTCGAAGCTCTCCACCAAAACTTCGCATTTCCCTCCAACTCGGTACTCGCTAAAACTATTTTCTCAGCATTAGTAGTCCAACAACCGGAAAATTCGTTCCATCCCATTAATCCATTGCTCCGTCTCCTCAGGACTTCCCATTCCATTGAACTTAAGTGGCTTCAGCTTCAGAAACTGCTCCACTAGTCCTTGAGTACGGTGTTCTGCTTCGGGCTGTTCTTTGCCGCCTTTCCATCAGATTTCCAATATTGGCTAATGCATGCAGGATGTCTTCCAATCGGGGTTCAACCCTTGCAGCAGATGCTTCAGCCCTCAATGGATTAGCACTTCCAGCTCGCACCATGACTTTCCTGCAATTTCCAAGCATTGCCTCAGGAATAATACGAGACTCACTCGCCTCCATTCAAAGCAATTACTACTACTACATAAGTAACATATACATGTTACTGGTACCTAAAGGCAATTCAAAGTAAACTACTAGGGATCTACGAGTGAATACTCATCACTCGTTATTCAATTACTTCGTTTTATATCCTATGGTGTGCATTGTCATCATGTTCCTCAATATCCAATTGAGGCTCCTTATCACTCTACCTATAACCATTTGCTCTGATACAAAAAAAAAAAAAAAAAAAAAAAAGCGCGGCCGTGACACCCCGAACCCTTTGCGAGTCGCCACAAGCGCCAATGTTACACATTATTACCTTTCGTATTAAACGAAGTGTCGTAATTTGTCGACAAAAATTATTTTTTTTTTCAAACGGTCCTAGCGCGACTCATCAGCGGAAGCAAAATAAAGCACCACCATCTCTCCCCCTTACCAATCATGATACAAATACACACCACTAATCACCATGATTTTATAAACAAGCCATGACACTTATTTACATATATTTTCAAGATGGGACTTCTTTTGGGTCGGTACATCAAAAGGAAAAGCCAGGTATTATCCACGTCCGGCCTAAAACCCCAAAAAGAACTCTCGACCTCTACAACTCGCGTGCACAATCCCCATCATCAGTGTCGGCTAACGATCCCTAAAAAGATCTAGCTCCTACTCGTCACGCACGGCCCTCACACCCATCCTGGTGCATCAGGCGGTGGCGGCGGCAGCATCCCACACATCACCCCGTCGCGTCAAACATGGACAGATATAAACTCTTGGACAACAGGGCCCCTAGCCAGACTCACGTCGTACATAACTAGACAGCGCACTCGAATATACACAAGACCAGGAACTGAAGGACAATCAAACTCCTCACACTCGACCTCTACGTCCGAGGGTATGCCGTAAAATACGCCTCGCGTAACAGCAGGAAGCGGCATGCTGCTAATCTGAAATGTTGGTCCCCAAAAGGGGTCAGTACAACAACTCAACAGGTAATGAAATCCAATAATAACTCAATGCGTCATGCAAATCACACATGCATTGCAAGCGTTACTTACCTTGAAGCCATGCGCATACTATCATGCATCATCATATCATACATGTCATCATCATCATGGCATCATTATATCATACATGTCATCATCATCATGACATCATGACATCACTCATGTCATCATCATGGCATCATTATATCATACATGTCATCATCATCATGACATCATCACATCACTCATGTCATCATGCCATATCATATATCATCATCATTATCATCATCATCATGCATATCATCATGCATATCATGCCATGGGTGATCATCATTATTTCACATCACATATCATCATCATCATCATCATCATGCATATCATCATGCATATCATGCCATAGGTTTAATTTCCACTTTTAGGTTTCAATTTGATCACCACATCACCCATTCCTCAAATCATCAATTTCATCATCCCCTCGGGTAAAGACCTCCGAGGCTTCCGGCATTCAGCCATTCTAGGCCACCGGGCATCCGGCCCCCCACATTCTGAGCATCTCGCATCCCAACTAGCATCACGAGGCATTCCCTTGGCAGAAACCTCCGACAGGCTTCCGGCATTTACACTCCCTGGCCGGGCATCCCGCACCCCAAATCCTGGCATCGCGAGGTATTCCCTTCAGGCAGAAACCTCCGACAGGGCTTCCGGCCCCCCCACATTCCGGGCATCCTGAATCTCCTAGGGTACTCCGACAATGCATCTCTATACATTCCGGGCATCATCCTCCACCACAACCACCTCCTCACTTATCATTATCCATGTTTTACCAATTTCGGTCTTCATTTAGCATGGCATATGATGTGACATCAAACAAGTCATACTTGGCATGGAATTCACACATGCATCTTAATTTAATGTCATACATACACCAAGACCTTATCATACATGCAATAAGATAAAATTATTTAATAATAAATTTAATGGAATTTATGGCCAATAAAATAATCTATTTTATTATTTATTTATTTATTTACTTATTTATTTAAATTTCAACTTTTGTCATTTCCATAAATATTAAATTTAATATCAACAAATTCCCAAAATTATAAAAATTACAGCAAATATTAAACAAGCCAATAGGATGATAACTTCATACAAAATACATGGCCAAATAGCATTTCACACAATTTCCCAATTTTCACAAAACCTCATATAATTTTCGGATGAAACCAGAATGCATGGTTTCCGAAGAAATTCGATTAAAATATCCATACGGCATCCAAAAATTACGAAATTTTACCGAGTTATAGCCAAGTCATATTTGTACAACTTTCATCAAGACTTCTAAGCCAAATTATTTTCAGATTATTTTATACAATCTCACGAAGCTTCTGGATCCATTACAGCATCGTCCAGTGCATGCTTCTCCGAAATACTGAGATTTCACCTACCTATTCTCTTTCGTTTCCTCTGAAATTTGGATATGTTATACATCAAGATGTCCTTTACAAGTTTCATGAGAGATCCAAGTCAAATAACCACAGTATAGTCGTCACTTAAGTCCATGAAGTCTCGGGTGTCCCAAAATACATCTCCAGAATTACCGTCTTCACGATCTAGTCGATTTACTAGGCTATACTTGTTCATTTCACTTAAAATTCGAGTATGTTGTATTTTAAGATGTCCCCTACAACTTTCATGAAGAAATCGAAGAGAGATTCTCAACACAAACCAACATGCAATGCTAGCTACAACTTTCATGAATAAATCGAAGCCAAAATCGGACTCTAAACATACATACAAGCTCACTCAACATTCTGACTCACACTGTTCGAGCAAGAACAGCCATGCCATTCAAGAATAAACCAACCATACTTCGGTTTTTCTCACCTAAACACCCAAAAATTCAACATGCAAGCAACATACACACATGCAAGAGAAGCTAGAGGACTCCCACTTGCTTCTAGAACAGACGGACGACGGCACAAGGCGGCGAGCACGGTGGATGGACGGCGAGCGACTCCTCCTCGGCTCCCCCTCTCTCTCGGCCGCTCCCCCCCTCTCTCTCTCTCACTCTCTTGGCCTAATGAGGGAACCGGCCACCCCTCTCTCTCTCTTCCCTTTTATCCCCCCTAGAGCTCATCATTGATAATCATTGCTTGCCTTATCTATGGCCAATGCATGGCCTTCTTCTCTAAGCCAATACATGAAGGTCTATTGCCACTTGTCTTATGGGCTTTTGAATTTGGGCTTGGGCCGACCACTATTGGGCCTCCCTCTTGGGTTGGTCGACAGCCCCTCCGTGGGACTCCATTTTGGGCTGGCCATTCGGCCCACTAAGCTTAGGCCAATGGGCCTAAGGCCCAATCCAAAAAAACTGACTTTTCTCCCTTTTTTTTTTTTTGAATTTCTTCTATAAATATTTTTAAATTTTAATTTTCAACATGGCCAAAGTCTTGTGACATCTTGTCTATTGAAATTTAATTTATAAAATGCATGGCCAAGCATAGATTATTATCATAATCTATCAAATTTAAATTCTCACAAACATATGCACAAATCATTAAATCTTAAAAGACTAATGGCTAAGGTATAAACCTTAGGAAATTTTATTACCTAATTAAAGACTTTAACACACCTTATGGCTTGGCTTTAAATTTTGGGATGCTACACTTCACCCATTTTCATTTGCACTTACCACCAATTATATCTCTGAACCAACATGTTACTCCTAAGCTATTAAGGACCCTTGATGGTGTCATGCTATGGATCAGGAGTTTACCTCTCTTCAACGACAACGGGTATGGTGTTTGGTCTCTTATGATCCTACTATGAACATAGTGGGTTGTAAATGGGTATTTTGAGTAAAACAAAATTTGGATGGCTCTATTAATCGCTACAAGTAGGGGTGTGCAATAGGAATCGCTCGAATCGAGAACCACCCGGATTGGATTGGACCGGTCAAATTTAGGCAATTCCCGAAGAGGATAGTCCGATACCTGGCTGGTCGGTTCGGTTCTCGGTTCTAAGGTAGGAATTGGACCTATCGGACTGACCAGACCAAACTGGCTAATATAAAAAAAAAAAAAATTGAGAAAAAACCCTTTGCCCATTTTACTTTGTAGGTTTTGCTTTCCCCTCCTTCTGCT